>ML438464.1:81040-101739 GCA_005239525.1 Nicotiana knightiana | reverse complement strand
TGTTGCCCCCCCCCCCCCCTCCCCCCTCCAAAAAAAAAACAAAAAACAAAAACACACAACACACACGATTATGGAAGACAAAAATGAAGAGAAATAACTCCAATATTAAACATACTAACTCATTACCATGATCTATTATAAGTAATACATGACTGACCTCTTCTCAGAGATTGACAGTTGAAAATTGCTGGGCTTTAGGTTGTAACTATCCTCGTGCAACTTCTGGTTCTCTTTAAAGGAATCCTCCAACCACCTTGCCCTGACAACGTGCAGCTTTGTATGGTACAAAACATGCTTCTCTGCCTCTGGGAAACTGAACTATGAAAGATTAGGACATTATCAAGAATAAAAAAACGAGGGCATATTTCTTATACTCATTCAGTAAAAGAAAAACATCATCTTTCATCAATATGTATGCTGGCAGACACAAAATTACATGGTTTTGAGTAAATTAGCTATTGCATGATACTCTACATTTAGTTTATCAAGCGTCAACTTCTTTATTTCATCACTGAATCGGACTTAAGAGTAATTCATTTTTTATATGAGATTTGGATACTTTGAAACTATATGAGAAATACCACAAGTTCCAGTTATTTTTTATTTTATTTTTTGATAAGATAAGTAAATATTATTAAGGGAAGTACCAAGGTGGTACTGCAAACAAACAAATTTACAACAGTACAGCAATCACCATATAGCAATTAAGGAACCTATGCTCTAATACCAAATTGACGTACTTTCAAGGTTTTGCACCTCTCAAGTACAAAGAAGAGAGAAAAACAAAAGCACACCGCTAAAGTTTTTCATAAGAACTAGCAAAAGCGTCCTTCAAACTCACGTTAGAAGAATATAAGATGAAAAGAAACCTTGCCCACACGTTCTTCAATCCCACAAGATTGCAAAAACCGTTGGTAAGCGAAGAAGAGGAAAAAAAAGAGTCAATCACGTTTTTGAAGCTAAAACTCAAAAAAAACTAATCACCAATGTTTATTTTCAGCATATTAAGCCCATTAAATAGGCCTCAGTAAAGTTGATAAGGCTAAAGAAAACTAATCCTCGTTAAACTAGAATCAGAATAAGGCTAAGATAACTAAAATAGGTAAAAGAATTCTAGTAGAAATGAGATACCAACTATCAATCCTAGTTTGACTAGAACTACAAATATAATCCTACTAAAACAAAAATTAAATTACTAGGGAACAAGAAATAAAGGGAACAAGAAATAAGAAATCCTAATCTTGAATGGATTCTTGGACTTCTTCCTTTCTTGAAATTCTTGGGGCTCAATTGGGACTAAGGCTAATTAGTGTAAGCATTTTAAATTCATGGCCCAATTCTCCAAATCCATCGGCACCTTCATGAGCCCAATAAGCCTCCATTGTTGTAGAAAAATGGCCTCCATATGTTCATCAAGTAGACTATTAAACTCCCATCTTCCGCAGGTTATACTATTCTCCTTCGATGCCAATTTAAGATACTTGCAAAGGTCCAGCAAACTGAATCTATCAGAGGAGGTCCTGCTCATAAAATTCTTTCTTCTGTCAATTAAATCATACCAGTTCCCTCCTATTTCCAGTATTCTGAAGGACTTGTTACCAACCAAAAAGAAAGAATTCTTCCTCATAATATTTTTGTTAGTTTCTAGGACAATCACCTTTCTCGTCATCGTATACTAGGCTTAAGTTACTCAGTGACCACAAGTTGCAGTTATTCACAACTAAGAAAAAAGCGATGGACAAAATCCGGACACTAGCAGATTGTGATAAGCTATAAGTGACGAAGCGATACGAAGCAAAGTGTTATCGTGAAGCCAAACGTTTTAGAGAAGTGTGTACTTAAAATAATGACGAGCGAAGTGTTTCGCAAGAAAGTGGTCCGTTCTGTAGAGCTCAACTTAGTATTGGCATTATTGTATTTTGGATGCTGAGATTAGTTATTTTATTGCAATTTAATTTTTAGAATACTAAGCTTATATATGTTTTAGTATTTTTTAATTTTTAGTAAATTGTGCGCTTCACATCAATAAAATGTGCGCTTCATTCATTCCTCACCGTATGCTTTGAGTCTCGTTGATCTTATTTGTCTTTTGTGTTTTATTGCTTTTAAAAACAAAGATCACTAAATCATAGCTAAGGCTGTTTTACCTATGGATTAAAATCCGTCATTAAGCTGGTTTAGCAACGGATTTTACTGATTTATCTACGGACTATATTCTTTTCCTTTTTTTTTAAAGGTTGACCGCACTTACTTTGGAGAAGGGAAACTATCCAAAAAGCAAAGAACAGTGATTAAAAGGTTGGTAAAGAAAGTGGAGAACATTTGAAAACACCAAAAAAGAAAGTGAAACAATTTACTCTTTAGCAAAAACATGTGAAAACACCAAAAAAAGAAAGTGAAACAATATACTCTTTAGCGAAATTGGAGTAAAATCAGATCTATGAAATTAATGCCATAAATTAGTGCAATATAAATAGACATTCGACATAAAAAAATATAAATAGACACAGACATGTGTTCAGAAGAGGATATGGGGTTGCCCAAATGGACTAGGGAAGAACACAAAATTATATCTCATCCCTTTGTTCTCCCTGTAATGCAGGCAAGCTACTGTTTGCAGTTATTAGCATCTGGTGAAAGCAACTAATATAGTGCATTAGAGCTCTAAAATTTCGTGATAATATTAAATGTATCGTATAACCTATAACCTGAACAAAATGATATGGAGGTTCAAGTCTCAACAAGTCTTACTACTGATCTGACTAGCACATACAAAGAGGATAATAACTTAACCACTTTGCTCCAGTTTCCTATGGGAATATCAATATACAGTCAACAGAAATATGCCTAATAATGGAGAAGTTTACATGAAAGATTTCCAGCTGAACATTGTATTATACCTTCACAATCAATATATCATTTGGGACGTGACAAAGCTACTCGATAATAAAAACAATGATCTTCAATCTTCATAGACAAGAATATTAGCCAACACATTCTAACGGTTGCTGTAGATGGACCATATTTAACTAACTCTGCAGGTGGGTTATACCACCTTTATTCAACAACAACTACTATGCCTCAGTTCCAAACAAGTTGAGATCGGCTATATAAATCCTCCTCTATTTTAATTCAATTCATGTCATCATCATACTTAATAAAGCAAAAACAAACAAGAAGTCAACATATATAAATAATAGTAATAATAATACTAGAAGTTCTCTAACAACTAAAACCTATTCCCCAACTAGTAGAAATCACCTATATGGAATTTTTTTCCTTCCATTGTGTCCTACCTTTCACTAAGTCTACATTGATTCCAAGAATTTTTAATCTTTCGAGATAACTTCCTTACATGTGATTTTAGGTCTACCCCCATCCCCTTTTAACACCTACACTCATCATAGTTAACACCAACAGACCAGTTATTTGTAGGCCGATGTAGGACATGATCAAACCATCTCAAGCGATTTTCTCTCATTTTATCCTCAATGCGTGCTACTTGCACTTCTCGCAGATGTGGTCATTTTTAATTTATCTAACCTTGCACCAATGCACATCTATCTCATCATCTGCATCTGTGCAACACTCATCTTATGGATATGTCGGACTTTAGCAGCCCAACATTCACTATCATAATTTCCCAAGAGAATTATTACATATAAAATCTATTTTGCAACTTGAGATAAAATTACAAGTCACGAAGTCTACAAAATGAAAGAGGTTGGTAACCACCAGGATGACGATTTTGAAGTTTCACTATAAAAGGTGATCATCTTACTTTCTGTAAAATAAAGTAGATTGGTAAATTACCTATTTAAAACTTCATTGAAATTTACATCAAAGTCTGGTAGAGACATGACCACCACATGGGTAGCATGACAAAGATTGTCACCAACTTCCCCACCACCCACAGAAATTTCAACTTTCATCCTTCTCGTAGCGAGTTCCACTAAAGCCTTGCAATCTGAATATTTCCTGAAACACATAGCAGAGCCATTAAGCCTCTACCATATAACAATCACATCGACATACTGATACCCAAATAGAGAATCTAATTCCACAATTAAACAGAAAAGATAGAAATTCTCACAAACACTGCTCTGGAATGAAAAAGTAAATGCAGCAACCATGAAATCGAGCCCATTTATCCTTGGGACAGTACTTTTTCTTGTAGTACTCAACAGTTTTGGAGTCTTCGGAGCGTTCTATGTCGCTCAAAAGCTGAAATAAGAAAGACATAAAACGGACATAATCATAGAAGATAGGCAGTCAGCTGCTTGCTAAACAATTTACAGTAACTGATCCTAATGCTGAAACTATACGTATAATATTTTGTAGCAGATAATCAGTCCAAATTATACCTTCCTAATGTCTTTGATGCTGAGGTCAGAATAGAAAGAATCAGAATATTCATCCACTTCTGCTTCCAACTTTCTCTTTGTTGAATCAGAAAGGAAAAGAAAATACCTTCAGCAAGAGTCAAGAAAGAAAAGTCAAAGGAATCGCAGATCACATGGAACTCCAAATACAGAAAGAGAGAACAAGACGAGAAAAACTGAAATGCAAACCAACTTTGGCTGTAAAGGAAGGAGCCTCTTTTGCAGACAGCAATCAAAAAGCCAAGAGCAGTGAATAACATCTCCATGAAGTTTTGCAGCTTGAAACTTGATACCTGTTTTTACAAACAAAAAAAATCATAGTAATGTATAGTGGACCAAAGCTGCTATGGGTTTTCATATGAACTTTTCTATCTCCACACACCAAATGTTTTCTAAAGCGAAAAGCGCAAAAAAAGCAACAAGCTCCATGAGGCTTGAGCAAAAGAGAGAAGTGAAGTGCACGCTTCTGTTTAGTTAAGTGCACAATTTACATGAAATTTGATAAAATATCAAACATCAATCAATTAAGTACAATAAAAGGTAAATTGCAACTAAAATAACTTATTTGAACATCAAATATACTGAACGTTGATACTAATGACTAATCTAACTCCTGAAAGTTGAGATTCAAAGAGGTGACTGATTCTCGTTGGAATCAGTTTATGCTCTATTGTTGAAGCACAAACTTCTCTAAAGAGCATGGCTTCACCAATGAAGCGATAACCGCTCGCTTCATCACTTCAAGCAATAACGCAGTGGCTTTAAATAACAATGCATGCAGCTGGAGGGGGGGCAGGGGAGAGAGAGAGAAGAGAAACCTCTATTTTCAGCTGCTATACAATGAGTAACTGAGTTATTCATATTCATGGAGAAAGAACCCCCATGCTCGACCACCATTTTGTGCATGGAATCGAGTGTATGTGATGAAGGCACATTAGCAAAATCTGGTATCGTCAAGGATATCTATTATACTTAGGTGACAAATATTTCTTAAAATAATTTAAATATATGTTAGCATGTAATACGACTGATAGAATACATGCAATAAGCACATAGAGCTAAAAGTTGAGCCACAAAAGCTAATTCTCCCATCCATTCTTAAGGCAGAATAAACTTAGGAAACAACTGACAAAATTATCTTTTCTATGATACAAACATCACGTATGATATGACCCATTGACCAGACTAAAGCAAAAAAAAGGACAAAAATTACAAAGTACATCTTACAGTTAAAACTACAAGACAACTTAGTAACCAGAGTATATATTTGCTTTGACATCATAGATGAGGATACAGAACACCATGATAGAGAACATTGACGTTTCACCCTTGATGTGAGACACGTCAGTCTGAACAAAATGAGAAGGAACTACAGAAACATTCTTTTTCTCTCGTTTTCTTGACGACCTAATGGCCTTTGGTTCATGATCCTGCCCAACTCCATAATCTGCCCCCCTCTGCGTGGTACCATTGCTCGAATGTACCAGGTCAACAAATGCTGCGACAGGAATAACAAAACATTCTGCTATAAGTAGAACACGAGAATAGAATCAAGGAACATAATGAACCAGACAAAGTTGCAAAAATAGACATCAAAAACCAATCCAAAAAGACACTAACATTGCACATCAAGACACTCATGCCAAGGCTTGTCATATCTCACTCGATCAATACGTGGAAATCTCAAGCTGTATGGAGCAGCAAATACCTGGAAAGAACAGAAAATGAATTCTACTTATCAAACTTTCATCATCACATTGGAGAAATAGGCATACTGGAATAGATAGAGTGATGGATTTCAAGCGTCTCATAAATTGATCAATTTACGCACCTATTGAGTAAATAATTGAATAGAAAATAAATTACAGAAAACAAATTCCCCAGGCTTTCAACTCTCACTGCTTTCACATGAGCAATAAGCATATATTGCTAACAAATGGAGAAGGAAAGACTTATACTCCAGCTGTACCTCAGTTCTTATTGTTCTAATGTCACTTGTAATCGAAACAATGATGGATCTGCAATGATACACAGGAGTCAGATACATAATGCATGATTAATACCAACTGCGAGATTCGTCAAAGTGGCCTACTTCTCTGGACTTTCAACCCACACGTCTGGTCGCTCTTTTGCATTGTTTGTTACTTGATAAAACGTTGGTGGTGCCTGCTTCGGGTACTCATACTTCCTGCCAAAAGGAATGCGCCAGTATTAGCACGATATGCAACAAACTGAGTGTTCTGTCTAAAGTAATCTGCCTAATCAAAAATCCAAGCAGCTTCGTATGGACTATGTTATACAGACATTTAAAATTCTCTTTTTTATTTTCCAAATCTTCAAACATTTATCTGAAAGAATATTAATGTGGATAATAATCTCGGTGGACAACCAGAAGTCCACTGATAACAAAAGTACTTTTTACTAAAATTGGTATCCTCTGCAACTCTGACAGTACCAGAAGTAAAACACTATAATTTTTTCACTAGATAAGGTGCAACAAGCAAGAAAAGCATTCTTGGATAGTGCAAGAACAAAAGGTACAACAGAAAACAATATCCAACTCAAGCTACATCGACGGAATTCTTGCCTGAAATAGGGCTTTAATCGAGTTACTATGGTATTACGTTCCTCATCAGAAACTCCAGTGCCCACTCTGCAAAAAGAAATGAACCTGCAAAATTATACTAAAATCAGAATCCACAGAGTATTTAAGTATAGGGAAATAAACATCAGGCATCCTAATCCAATTGATTTACACTTTTTTCATTATTAAAAGACGTTGAAAACCTTTCAGAAAACTGAAAAGGCTCATAATCCCACTGAATTACTTCACAGAACAAAATTCAGATATAGATATGATGCTTTCCATGCTAGATATAATTTCAAACTCAATGTTCAAAGATATAACACTGTAGTGCTCAAAAAATTGCTCCTTTCCTGAAATCTAAGGCTAATTAAACTAGCTGATTCAGCATAGAGTATAACACTTACTCAAGACCGACTATACATCAGTGGTGATGTCAAGTCAACTTATCTATGGAAGCAGTCAAAAGTCAAATCTCAAGCAACATACAATTCCATTACCAATCATTAAATCAACAATTACTCCTGACTTTGTCAAGAATGCTTATTAATAGCCAAGGAATGATGCTAAAAGAAAACAAACTTATTAATAGGATCAAGATGATAGGTTATGTCTCCTCTCTGGTGTAAGTCACGATATTAACACAATGATGCAACAAATGACTCTACTGATAGGACTACAGTTACTATAATAGCCAATGTATACAGCAAAAATTTTCTTTGGAGAAGTTTTGTTATATAACAGAAAGAAGAATTAAGTCTAACAGATAACAGACTATATATGTATTGCTAATATGATGGATCTTGGACCTAACTCAGTCTCAAAAGACAAAAGCTAGTATAACGTGAGCATTTTCCAAGACCATATAAGAAGACAACAACGATTCTAAACAATGTGGAACACTTAACACACTCTGTTGTACGGTCAGCAATGGACATCTAGTGAGTGGATTATATAACATAGGGGCCCAAAAATTGGTAAACCAAGAATATGGATGGGTCTAGCTCATCTACCATGTTAAGAAACCTCAAAAGCTAGTTCATGAGATGAGAACTGCCAATTATATAAGGAGACGACAACCCATTCTCCCAACTAATGTGGAAAACTTTAAAAGTAAAACTAAGCAAAAGGAAACAATCCTTATGTTTCTTTTAGACACGTTTTGTTTCTTTTAAATGCATATCACCCTCGAATAAAAATTAGCAAAAGATTATTGTCAAGTTAACATTTGCTTAAAGTCTTTGCAACCTTTCAATTTAAAGACTTGCTATACTTGGGAATAGCAAACATTTCAAAGTAGAGATGATTGGAAGAATAGGCATCTCAACTAGAGTACATATTGGTGCGTACACAAATTGACCAAAACACTACTCTCCTCACTAAAACTTGTGTGACATAGTTACTTTGTAACATCTGACATCCGTCCATGAACTCTTTTTCCAGAACTTGTGAAATAAATCTTCAAGTTGGTATTTGTTTGAGTTTTTTGAAACTTTACTTGCAAAAACTGTTTTTTGAAGCTGTCGTTTCCAGGTGCTTTTCAAAGAATTTTCTAAAACTCTTGTTCCACTCGCAAACTCATAAAAGAAATGACAGTTTTCACACGCATTCAACTTCAACAAACTTATTTTTCAAAAGAAAGATAAATATCTGACAAGATAAGGCGGCTCTTTCTTTTCAAAAACATATATATACCTTCTGGGATATGTATTTGGAGCCGGACGCTCCGCAAGACCAACCAGAAATTGAGCCACCTAATATCCAATGGCAAATTTAAAGTTTAACTCATAAAAATATAAGCAAATAAGTGGACAAACAAATAAGTAATGTAGAAGGTGGAATCTTCTACCTCTCCTCCATGGCGCCCAGAACCATAGTAGCCTCCTGTTGACAATGTAAAGTTAGCCTGGAGAAAATAAAAAGGGCAGCCCGGTGCACTAAGTTCCCGCTATGCGCGGGGTCCGGGGAAGGGCCGGACCACAAGGGTCTATCATACGCAGAAACAGAAACCTTTCATAAGCAATACAAACCAATAATAAGAACATCCAAATCAGAGCCAGCTCGAACATATTCAGGCTTCAACTTTAGCCATTTTCCACTCCGATCACTGGGTTCCCATTTTGAAGTTAGGTCTTTCAAAACAATTCCTTCATCTCTGAATAGACCACCAATTATACGCATAAGAATTTACATAACTACTGGGAATAACAGTTCACATTAAATCAAATAAGAAACTCATACACTAATAATCATTTAGGAAACTTAGTCATTATTCGTTAAACTATATCCCCATGCCTGACGGGAATATCTGTAGTTGAAACTGAATAATACGAAACTCTTGACCAATGGCCAGATCTCTGGTTTACTCACCCATAAGCTTAAGCCCTAGATATCCGATCACAAAGACACATACAGAGAGAGAGAGAGAGGGGGGGAACGAAAGAAGAAAAAAGGTCCAGGCCTAAACCCAAAACCTCTTATTCGTGGAAGTGAACATTCCCTTAAAAACCTAGTGTAGAAGCACAGCACCACCGAGAATCTCCGGTAATCATGTCAAGAAAAATCTAAATAGATCCACGATACTTGGAGCTAATTACATTGCAGAACTCTTTGCTGGAATAAACCAGACAGATAATCACTACAGTTTAACAGGTTTGGGCAATGAGATAGCATAAATATAGATTATACACTAGTAAGTAGTAATATACATATATTACTATAACCTTTTCTCGACAAGTTCATATATTATTATAACTTGTTGCCCTTACCTCCTAATGTGTATTTCAAGGTGCCCAAGAGGTCACCTCTTAAGGAAATTAACTCATCTTTGGAGAAAAGCATGTTACTTTGACTATCAGTACAAATATATTAAGCATGTTACTTTGATAATCAGTAGAAATGTATTAAGTTAGATATTATTTCATGCTGTTTAAAATCAAAGGATAGACAGCATGACAGATAATTGAGGTTCCAATGGATGGTCATGAACTGACTGTTAATTGGAGTTCAAAGAGTCGGGTGGTCACCCCCTCAGTCCTTTTAGGCCACCTGCTGGACCAAAACAACTAGAGAAAAGGGAAAAGGACGCTTCACCACCAAGAACATTGGCTGTTTTGTACCTAATAAGAAATGGACCTGGGGCCTAACTCAACTCCAAAAGCTAGCTCATAAATTCAAGATTGCCAAGACCATGTAACTCAACTCCAAAAGCTAGCTCATAAATTCAAGATTGTCAAGACCATGTTAAGTATCCCTAATTGGGATACTTAACATTCCCCCGCATGCCACTGGAGCACGGATAACATAACATGGGAGCTCAACATTGGGTAAATCAAGAATAAAAATGGATCTGGCTCTTATACCATGATAAGACATGGACCTTAGGCTTAACTTAATCCCAAAAGCTAATTCATGAGGTGAGAATTGTCTATGACCATATAGGGAGACAATAATTCATTTCTTCCACCATTGTGGGACAGTTAAGGGAAAGCATATATATATCTGCATATACTCTGTAGTCATTATTCAAGTAATTCTTCCATGCATTTGATCATCAAGAAGCAAGATCTCATTTTTACCTTTGAACATCAGCATCTACATGTGTGTCCAAGGAAAATAAAAATAATGTATACACACACTACATATATATATACCCACATACACACACACATATACATATATATATATACATATATATAAAGAGCAAAATGGAAACATACGCAATAAATCAACTTCAAATCTATTACTTATGAATATGTACTACAAGAGTCTTGTTATTGACTCGAGAAAGTTAGAACAGAAACACAATGCGAACCTGTTCTCAACAGTTTCTTTAAAGAATTTATCAACATCGTCAACATTTTGAGCAATGATCGACCAACATGGCTCCCCTGTAAGCAGTCAAACAATAAACAAATAAGAACACAATTAAAGCAAGCAATTTATGCAACTTCCACATACTATGGTTAGAAGTTAATACTATTATAAAAGAGGCAGTTTGTTTTGAGGAGTTTCCCATCGTCCTACCTGCTGACATATGAGCAATTTGGGAATTTCAGTACAATCATGCTGCGAGTACTACATGTTTGTGATGTGAAAGTAGAAAAGTTAGCTGACTCTACCAAAAAAAAGGAACTTCTTCTTACTAGAAGGCGCGATAGGACCACATGTAATGACTATAAGGTTATATCAGGAGAAGAGATGACCACCCAGCATAGGTTGGTGGTCTTGGATGTAAACTGTAAAGCGTAAGGGAGAATGAGGAAGGAGACAACTTGCAAGCAACCGAGAACACAGTGGTCGGCATTAAAGGACGCTAAGCAGTTAGCTTTTCAAGAAAAACTAGGGAGGAGGGAGCGTGGGACTTAAAGGGTAACGGAACATCCCATGGAGGAAATGTCAGGTTGCATTAAAAGAGTAACAAGCAAAGTGTTAGGTAAGTCTAAAGGTGTAGGACCTCGGCATCATGAATATTTGTGGCGGAATGAGGAGGTGCAAAGAGTTATTAGAGCTAAAAAACAGTGCTATAAGGGAAAAAGAAAAGAACGAAAACGACCTAGTCTTTGCAATTGGGCATGTGCTTGGTGCGGGGAACCCTAACTTGTCGAACAAATTTAAAACAGTCAACCAGAAGAGTTCATATAAAAATTTAAAAAAATAATCATCCAGAAGCTTTTACTAATTTTCTTTTTATTGTTGTAATATCAAAGAAAGGACAATAAAGATGTATAATTTTTTGAAATTGGTGGGACATGAACGTCGACAATTAGGGAACTCTTTAGGTGCTTTCTAAAGTTATATAGATTTCAGATTTCTGCAATTAACTTAATTATGGGGAGGACTAAACTAGTCACATTTCTAGGCACATACTCTTGAGTCTGAACAATATAACTAAGTTCACAGCATGAGAGTTGAGACCATGGTGGATGCCCACATATTCCCCAGCTGGGATGAGGACAAATGGAGAAGCTTTGGTTCTTGGCACGGGCATCTCATTGAAACAAAACCACATATAGATCTTAATATCACCAGAAACTTCAGGAGATTGAAACAACCATTATTGTTGAATAGAATGTAAAGCAAGCAAAAAAAGTATAACTAACAACCTATTGAATCGAAGAGCATCCTTACCAGAAGGACGATGAGCATTAAGACCGTCATTAGGGACTAAAATTTCTAAACGGCCTTTTATGGGCTTCACAACTTTCTGGAGAATCTCTTGACGTTCCTTCAAGCTTCGGTGAATAACACTGGTATCCCCAACATAAAGAATATCGAATGCAATGTCTATTGACATTTAATGTTAAGGGAGATAGAAGTCAACCAACTGTATGGAACTCTAAAGACAAGAACCGCTGACATCAACACACTCACTCATTTCCTGTTGACAACACTGCCAAACTTGAACATAGTTGTCGAGAGAAAAGGATACAGCACAACTGCATCACAACCAAAACATAAGTCATTATGCTAAGTTTTTGTAGGAATGACTCACTAAAATAGTAATGTTCTCGTGACAAACCTGCCTATCACTATCAAGACCCTCTCTTGCAGCCTTTGCTATGACAAAGGTAAGAAATTCATAATGAGAAGTCAGGCAATTGATTACGCAAAGATAGGTTCACAATGTATTAGCAGATCATCAGCAAAAATGGAAAATGCATCTGTAGACAACAAATAAATTTCAAACAAATGTCAATCAAAGATCATAAGTACCTATTTCTTGATTGGAACCAAACTCTGCAAAGCGGTTCATTGATGTATCCCAAACCAGCATTTCACCATCAAGTATGCACCTGATCAAAAGAAAAAAGGCAAGACGAACCACAGTTGCAAAAAGGTAAGTGCCCTTCATTACAAGCAAGATAAAGGCAATAGTTATAGCCATCCAAGCTCTGCCCAGTTCAGAAAATAACAATGCATATTCTTTTAATTTCAGAAAATAACAAGTTATTAGGGATACTTGATGCCATCAATAAAAGATAAACCAAAAACTTCACTTCATGTCACATCAGTTATTAGGGATGTACAGCGTCCAAAAGCTGAAAGAAAGACTTCTATCACCATGCGGCTCATGGCTGTTCGGAGCTCCTCCACAAAGTAAGTTAATTCTTCTTCTCTTCTTTAAACAGAACTTATGCTACATTATCAATCTGGGCCAATCGCCCAAAATTTCTCATTCTACAACCTTGCATCCCATCCCAAATTGACCACTAGAGAGAGAGAGAGAGACCGACAAGGAAATGGGAGACATAAGGTGATCATAAAACCAAGCCCCACAACATTTTCACAGTCAATAGTTGAAACTAAGTTCATAAACGGGCAACTAAAGTATATAAAAGTCCAGGGTACGATTGATAGGCATGTGGTGGATTTGGTAGCAAATCTAGACATGGAACAAAAATAAACAAATCACAAGGTGATATTGAAAAACAATGGGTAAAAAGAGAAGAAGGGAAGTTTTGCGATTGAGATATCCGTTCGCTTACTTGTCAACAAGAATATTCTGTGTAATAACATCTGACATTCCATGAGCATACTCTTGATGATCAAAAAAGTTTCTGCATGAAAATTGAGTAAATAATCGCGGTCAGAAAAGCAATATAAGCCTATAATAATTCATTATGAGAACCATAGCGTATGCATATCAAGATTTACTCGGAAAGTACAAAAATTAAAAATCAGTAGGACAGAGCAGGAAAAATTTGTTTACTCAATGTAAAATTTTCTTCTGGCGCCCAATATTGCGCCACCCATTGAATTTGTACTCACTTTTTAAAAAAGTTTAATCGATACCCAATTTTTGGATAACTTTAGATACATACACTTTTCTCTTCTTCTTTATTGTTGTTTTCTTCTTCGTTGTGCTTAGAGTTTCTTCTTCTTCTTCTTAGTTGCAAATTGGGTTTGTTAAATTTATTGTTGTTTTGACAATTTGATGATTGACATTTGTTCTTTATGATATTTAAAAGTTATATTTCAAATTTGAACTCATTTGGAGTAGATTTGGGCATTGAATCGTGTATTGGATTGTTGAAATTCAAAGAACAAGTTTATGTTTCAGAACTTAGATTCGAAACCTGAAGTTGTATTCAATAGATGGAACTACTTAATATTTGAATTTCTGAATTTGCATTTGAAAGATAAAAGAACTTCAGATTTGATTTGTGAAGTTACATAGAAGAGATCGAACTACTTTACATTCGAATTTCTGAAGTAACATTTGAAAAATAGAAGAACTTCAAATTTGATTTCTGAAGTTGCATTGAAGAGATTGAACTACTTCAGATCCGAGCGGGTACACTTTGCAAAATTTTGTGCAATACGGGTATAACTTCAATGGTGGCCCCAAAAGTGGGTATATATGAAATGTCCCTTACTCATTTAGATAAATTGAGCAAATATCAGTAACCCAAAATAGCAAGGATTAAATAATGCCAAGGAAATGCAACAAAAGGAAGGAATTAGATATAACGCTATGAAAATGGTACCTTGAGAAGAAGTTTAGGTCAGAACTATTTTTATGAATCTGGATACGATCCCCGTCAAATTTGCACTCAACAACTACTTCCTTCCCATGAAGCTGTTGACATATTAACTACTTTAGCATGAGACAAAGGTAATTAATAGTAAATCTAACATCGTTAGAAAGACTTGGTGTGTGAAAGGGAGGGAGGGGGGGTTAGAGAGAGGGGATAAACAAGGAGATAAAATAGCAAATATGAGAAAACCTTTTTCCACGCAGCAGATGCATTACTGACCCTAAGAGCCAGCTGAGGGCGGACCGCTTTTCCAACTTCAATGTCCTGAGGAAAACAACACCAGGTGCAATCACTCAGCTGGACATGTATAAGAATGCAAAACTTGAGACAGGGGAGAACTTAAATGATATTAACATCATGATGTTATCAATGACATACCACCTCAAAAACTAAAAGGATCATACTAACTGTTGTAATTTTGCCACGAGCTGCGGAACAGGTTCCTTGCACGGAAAGACCTTTTCAACACTGTTTCTTGATATGAAATATGTTTGTATATGCTTGTCACATTCAAACTCCGCTTACGGGAGCTTCGCATAGTCAGTCCCAAGTTCGAACAAAGGAGGATGGTTGTGTTATGACGCTTAACATAAAAATTAAATATTGTTATTCTGGGTTTGAAGCATAGTTGATTAATTGATAAATTATTTTCATATTCGACTTGAACAATGATACAAATGTCACAATCATTTCTATATCACTTTGTTGACAGCAACAAAATACTAATTCTCTACTTTGGCACTCTTTTACTGCCTTCTCTATAACTCTGTCCTGCATATGATACAGATTCTTTACCTTCCCACTCCTTTACTGTTGCACACTGTAAGATTTTCGCTAAGCTTTCCGTTCACATTCATGCTCTTAGTTGTTCAAAGAGGTGTTTGACATGTTGAGAAGGTGTAGAACTCTGAAATCTTGTGAAAGGCGATAAGGATGTCTGGCAAAGGGTAGAGGTAGTTTAGAGTGGTTTTGAAAGAGTGATGGGGGAAATGTGAAACATAGCATAACTTCAGGGATGCACAGTTATTGATATTACAGGAATTTGACCATCGTTTCTGAAGCAAAATTGTAGAACTTGGAGTCTAGTTTACAATGCATCAAATGGTTCGTAATATTTGGATGTTCCTACAAAAAGTTGTGGGTATTTTACTGAAAGCTGTCTATCGGACAATCATGTGCATGCATCGGAGGCCTGTCCGGCCTGCACGTGATAGCAGAAAAATGAAAATTCTGCTTTCATTGTTTCTTATGTGTGGGCGAAAAATGGGCTCTCTTACAGGCACTTCCCAATATCTTCAGCCTATAAAAGGACCGAAATTGAAACTTTTTTCATTTCTTTCATCTCCAAAAGGTAGGACACGACCTTGAGAGGGGATACCTTACCCTTCTCATTACTGTAACTGCACAAGTTACTTCACTGTGAGAAAATAACCCTTATCTGGATTTCTACACTCAGGATTTTCCTACCAGGATTGATGTTAAAGATTGCTTAGGAGTTAGCCAACCCTAAATTGCCTACAATTATTTTAAGTTAAGGAACATCACATATTTTCACTGGATTGTTGATGGTTCTATGGACTATAAATGCATAAGTTACTTGAGACTGAGAAAACTATTTTTTCCTGAAATTTCTTCTTCTACTAAATTTATGTCAATGTTATCAAAGGCGCGCTTAAGCCCTGAAGCAAGGCTCAAAACATGTTGAGCGCTTCGCCTCGCTTAGCGGGCGCTTCAGTGTTGTCATCAAGGCTTTAAGGCATACTTTTCCTTATCAATGAGTGTAATCTTGAAGAGACGACACTAAACAATTGATATTTCACTTTATCATAAACTTTCTTCAATTTATTTGTCCATATATTTGCTATTCATGCTTATAGATGTTAGTCTTGGACTAGACATACATATTTATCGTTTTCCTCCATTAGCATCTTTCTTCATTAGCCCACGTTTTGTTTTTTCTGCTTTGCGCTTAAAGCCCCAACAGACCTTAAAGCTTTTTTGCGCTTTTCGCCTTTGATAACACTGATTTATGTACCTGTGATTTAAGCCAAACAAATTGCCTCATCAGTCTTACTTTGTTGCAACTGCTTTACTTTGATATAGTCTCAGATAAACATGGTTGATCGAAAAAACTAATTAGTGGATCCATTCATGGTTCGAATCAGTAGACTATGCAGAGCTGCCATCCCTTCAGCTTCAAAAAGAAAGAACAACCCATAGTCGAACTCCATTGCACTTTCCGTTGACAGCTTATGTAAGAACATCTCATGAAAATAATACTTACTTCTAATAACTTCAACATATGCAATACAAGAGATTTCATATACACAATATCATATAACAATAATAACTTAATGACATACGTATTCTATATAGTATTCTGTCCAAGCCATACCGTGTACACTTAGTTTTAGTTCCTTTTTTTCCTCATAAATTGTATCATGTTTGAAATGATATTGTCATCATATCCTTTTTTCTTAAAATCAAAGCAGTGTCACAACCATGTCAATACTACTTAGGGTACATCGTACATGTAATTGCAAGTTTAAAACAACGGGATGACTTATAATGCAACAATTTGGGCACTAATTTATGGTCAACGCAGCAAGTTTCTTTGCCAATTTGAAAGAGCTAACTCATTCCCAAATTGCTCTGTTTTACGGCATGAGTAAACTCAATATACTAAAGAATGGTCAATGCATAGCCTAAACAATCTACATCACTAGGGGCCTGCTCTACATATTCCAGAACCTAATCACCTCCCAGTTGCTTTCCCAGAACATAGCACAGGGGCCTGCTCTACAGATGCTGATGACGAAGAAGATCCAACAGAATTTTCTCCTCAATTACGTCGTCAGCCATCGCCACACAGGGAGCTGGCTTTGATGAGTAGCTCAGACTCAGATTTTTCCTCTCAATCAATTTCTGCAGTTCTTCCATTAACATGGTACAAAGGAGAAGCCAGCATGCAAAGGATAGACAAACCAACAGTTGTTGAAACTTCGAAATGGACTAAGATTACAATGGGTAAGGCATGCAAAGCATTTGGGATCAATGCACAGGGATTCGAGCATGAATTGTTGGGCCTAGTTCTAAGGATGGAACAGAGAAGGCAATCTCAGCTACAACAACAAAGGTCACCATCTAAGTTGGGGAAGGAGGGTAAATGCAAAGGGGAAGGGGAAAGAAAGAGACTAATATGTGGGGTGAATTACGATCGGAAGAAACAATAGTTAAAAGGGGTTAAGGGCAAGCTTTACCGCTCTGTTTCCGGATGAAATTAAAAATTCTAAGCTGGAATGTGCAGGGGGCGAATGACAGTAGGAAAAAGAATATTATTAAGTCTCTGGTTCGTAAATGGAAGGTTGATGTCATGTGTTTACAAGAAACCAAAATTGAAGACTGGCCAACAGGTGAAGTTTACAACTTATGGGGAAATAGATGGGCTGAATGGGCTGAGTTGAAAGCAAGTGGCAACAGGGGCGGGATTATAGTGGTATGGGATAGAAGACAATGGAACAACATTGAGAATATGCAAGGTTCCTTCTCCATCTCTTGCATTTTAGAGAGTACTCAGGAGGAGTTCAGATGGTGCTTTACAGGTATATATGGGCCTCACACCAACCTAGAACGGGATGTCATGTGGCATGAAATTGCAGGTGTAAGGGGTCTATGGGAGGGTCACTGGGTGCTTGGGGGGGACTTCAACGTTTGCAGATTTGAAAGAGAAAGACTCAATTGCACAAGGAGATCCAGGGCTATGGGAGTATTCTCTGAAACCATACAGGACTTGTGTTTAATAGATTTGCCACTACAAGGAGCCTGTTACACTTGGACCAGAGGAGAAAATTGCATTCAAGCATCAAGAATTGATAGGTTCCTCATTTCCCCTGAATGGAATGAATCCTTCAAAGCAGTTAAGCAACAAATACTCCCTAGAGTGATCTCTGATCACAAACCTATCATGTTGGAAAGTGGTGATTGGGATGCTAGTCCTTCATATTTCAAATTTGAAAATATGTGGCTGCAATCAGAAGGGTTTATGGAGAAATTGAAAGGGTGGTGGCAGAGTATCTGGTAGTGCACATTTCATATTCATGCAGAAGCTGAACNTTTGAAAATATGTGGCTGCAATCAGAAGGGTTTATGGAGAAATTGAAAGGGTGGTGGCAGAGCTACTCTTTCACTGGTAGTGCAGATTTCATACTCATGCAGAAGCTGAAAACCTTAAAGAAAGATATTACTACCTGGAACAAGGAAGAGTTTGGGAAATTGGAAACCAAAAGGACTAGAGCTTTGACTGAGCTCCTAGCACTTGAACAGGAACAGGAGAGGAGGAACCTCACACAACAGGAGATCACTAACATGATGACTTTGAAAACAGAATTGCAGCAACTAGCAAGTGCAGAAGAGGTCTCTTGGAGGCAAAAATCAAGGTGTCTTTGGCTTAAAGATGGGGATAGGAATACCAAGTACTTCCAAAAGATTGCAAATTCCAATAGGAGGTACAACAACATCGACAAACTTCAGGTGGGAGAAGAAATTATTGAGGATAAAGAGCAGATTAAAAAGGAGATACTTGATTTCTATGAGGGGCTTTACACTGAGAATGAGGACTGGAGACCTACTGCCACCTTTGAAGACATGGCCAGTATCACAGAAAAAGAAAGTCTCAACCTAGAGGCAATCTTTGAGGAGGAAGAAGTTCTAGCAGCTATACAGTCATGTTCTCCCGACAAGGCACGTGGCCTTGATGGATACACAATGGCATTTTACCACAAAGCATGGGATTTTATTAAGGGAGACATCATGGGAGCACTAAACCACTACCATGATCATTGTTGGATGGTGAGGTCATGCAATGCTTCCTTTATTGCTCTGATCCCTAAGAAAAAAAGATCCATAGAACTCAAAGACTACAGACCAATTAGCCTCATTGGAAGTATTTATAAAATTGCAGCGAAAATTCTTGCAGTAAGACTCAAGTCAGTGATGGAGAAGCTAGTCTCAAATCAGCAAAATGCATTCATAAAGAATAGGCAGATAACTGATGCCTCTTTGATTGCTAATGAAGTCCTGGACTGGCAACTAAAGAGGGGAGGACCAGGCATTCTATGTAAGTTGGACATAGAGAAAGCCTTTGATCAATTAAATTGGATGTATCTTATCTCAATACTCAGACATATGAGGTTCGGCAGCAGGTGGATCAAATTTAATATCTCCAAGGTCAAGTATTCGATCCTAGTCAACAGAAGCCCAGTTGGTTTCTTCTCACCTCAAAGAGGTTTGAGGCAGGAAGATCCCCTCTCTCCCTTCCTATTCATACTTGCTATGGAAGGGTTAAGCAGAATGTTAGACAAGGCGAAACGACTACAATGGATAAGAGGATTCGATGTGGGAGTTCAGAGCAATATCAACATCTCTCATTTGCTATATGCTGATGACACTCTGATTTTCTATGGTGCAAACAGAGATCAGGTGCTTCATCTAAATCTAACTCTTCTTCTTTTTGAAGCACTTTCAGGTTTACATATCAATATGCTCAAGAGTGTGATCTATCTTGTCAATGAAGTTCATAACTTGGAGGAGCTAGCAGGAATTCTGGGTTGTAATACTGGCACACTTCCTACCACGTACCTGGGCATACCACTAGGAGCAAAGCACAACTCTTCAACAATATGGAACGGGGTCATTGAGAAATTTGAGAGAAGATTAGCCTCCTGGCAGATGCAATACCTTTCGATGGGTGGCAGACTCACACTAATTAATAGTGTCCTAGATAGCATTCCCACATACTACATGTCACTACATCATATGCCCAGCAAAGTGTTAAATCAGTTAGATAGGATAAGGAGAAATTTCCTTTGGGAAGGGAATAGCACTGAACATAAGTTTCACTTGGTGAAGTGGAAAAAGGTCATCCTCCCAAAACACCAAGGAGGATTGGGAATCAAGGACCTGGCAATTCACAACAAATGTCTACTGATGAAGTGGCTTTGGAGGTACACACAAGAGGAGCAACCTTTGTGGAAGATGCTGGTCAATGCTAAGCACGGAACTCAAGGCAATTGGTGTACTAAACTCACAAGAGCACCCCACGGGGTGGGAGTGTGGAAGTGCATACGCAGATTGTGAGAGGAATTCTCTGAACACCACCATCTCACATTAGGGAATGGCAACAAATCAAATTTA
>ML438464.1:47166-80964 GCA_005239525.1 Nicotiana knightiana | reverse complement strand
CCATTTGGAATGTTACTCTAAGAAGGAATTTGCAGGACTGGGAGGTTACTGATTATGTTCGACTACTAGAGGCACTACATGGTGTCACACTTAATGAGCACATCAAAGATAAGTTCAGATGGAGAGGAACAAGCGATGGTAGGTATTCTGTGAAGGCAGGGTACAAGCTAATAATGGCTAGAAATGGAATTACCGATCTTTGGCCATGGAAATTAATATGGAGAACCAGATTACCACCCAAGGTCATCTGTTTCAGCTGGACTGCACTTTATGAGGCATGTTTGACTCAGGAGAACCTTGTGAAAAGGAACTTCCAGCTAGTTAATAGATGCTACATGTGTCAAAGGGATGCAGAAACCAACAACCACCTATTCCTACATTGTAGAGTTGCAGCAGATATTTGGAGCATGTTTTGCTCTGTTTTCAGTATTAGCTGAGTTATGCCTCACAACATGAAGGAGGCATTTTAGAGTTGGGGCAGCTGGAAAGTTGATAAGACCATCAAGAATATCTGGGAAATGATACCTGCTTGTATTTGTTGGAGCATATGGAATGAAAGAAATAGAAGATGCTTTGATGGACTTTCAACTCCTAACCACACCCTAAAAGCTAAATGCCTTTTGTTTTTATTTAGCTGGGCAAATGTTTCCCCTGTAGATTCCCCTGAAACATTTGTGAATTTTGTTAGCTCTTTGTATCTAAGTTAGCATATATGTAGTAAGCTAACAGGTGGTCTTTTTTTGCTTTTTGAAGCTTCTATGCTTCTGCTTCTTGTAATATTTTGCATCTTCTTGATGAATCAATGAAGCAAATTATTTCATCAAAAAAAAAACAATCTACATCACTAGGTAAAGGAACACACTTGAAAACGTCAATCACGACTGCAAATTCTTTAATTTTAAACATTGAACAAAGTACAAAGATACTTCCTCTGTTTCAATTTATGTGAAGTTTGACTTGGCACGGAATTTAAGAAGAAAAAAGAAGATTGTTAAAACTTGTGGACTTAAAAGTTTGATGGTTAAAAGCTTTGTGGGGCCATAGCATCTATGTGGCTATAAAAGCTTTTTATGGTTAATGAAATAGGTTATATGGTAAAATAGGTTAAATAAAAAGTTTAAAGTTAAATTGTTTCCAAGTATAGAAATATGTCATTCTTTTCGGAAAGGAGTAATAAGGAAAGTGTGTCACATAAATTGAAATGGAGGAAGTATAAAATCACCTACTTCAGAATTCAAAGTCCTTCAACCAAGAGTAAAGTTGCTGATGAAATCTAAATCTAAATATGTAGCATAGGAAAATCAATTGATCACTGCTTCAGCCAGTGCTTCCAACACTTCACAAAACCTGTCATCTTATCCTTTCTTCCCAAAATGCCCAATCATTTATCGATGACTTTCTAAATCAAGCTTTGATAAAAGAGTAGATTGCTCAACCACGGAAGGGAATGAGAGACGAATTTAGTAGGACCTGAACATTAACATAAGCACTCTAGTTGAGGCAATAACACATTTGTTCATCTCTAGGACAAGAAGTGACTTTAGGATCTTTACCAACTGCAAGTGGTGAACAAATATCTACCAAACTATAGGTCAGGAATATACACTTAGTCACTAAAGTGAAAAAAAAAGAGATTTTAGAGTTAAATTTATCTTTTGAAAAAATCTGGTGGAATAACATATCCAACAAAAGTACCGTGTCAGAAAAGAAGTATGTCATAAGGTTCAATATGAGAACTTGAAGCAAACCTGGCGTTTATGCCGTTGACTTCTGTCCCTCAACTTTTCACAAACTAGTTTTAAATCACATGTGACATTGAATAAGTCCTCTGCATCAGGATGGAATTCATGGAAGATGCTCTTTTCACTAATTCCCAACTTAAGATCTGAAAGATGAAGACGTAAGTCAATGACAAATTGGCATCATTGGGCATGGAGGGAGATCCTACAGTTTAAGCATTGACAAAGAATCATCACACCTTTCAGAATTATCATTATAATCCATTTCATTTCTTGCACATTTGTTTTCCTGATGAGATCAGACAGAATTGAAGTCTTCTCTGCTCTGTTAAAACAATAGAAATACATCTTCATGAAGCATAATATAACAAGCTAAGTGAATAGTGAATACTGGAGCAATAAAGTATCTGATCAAGTTCTTTCTAAAATAACGGTCTCCAAATAAGCAACCAAAGTCTACAACTTAAGTATGCATTTTTCACAGGCTTCCTTCAGGAGATCTAGGCTTTAAGTTAACAATGCAACAGATCTAGAGGTTGTTTGGTTGGAAAACAAATTATCCCGGGATTAATAATGATGAGATAATATACGGGGATTAATAATGAGGGGATTATTTAGTGGGTATACTTTATTGGTAGATGTTTGGTTCATTGGACTAAAAATGAGATATACGGGGTATAAATAAAACTTGTGTTTGGTTTAAACTAGAGAGATTGGGATAAACTTTTATTTTCAATTTTAACCTTGCCTTTCTTAAAATTAATTTGGGACAAAACTTTGGAGAAGGGAAAATGTGCCATTTTATTCTCTTATCCCAGGATTAATGAATCCCCGGATTGTTAACCCACCCACCCTCAATGTGGGATAAAAATAATGCCACAATTTTGGTATAACTAATCCCGAGATTGTTAGCCCTGGAATTGAAAATCCTACCAAACGTGGGATAACAAATCCCGAATTTAATCCCGGACTATAATCTCTTTTCACTCAAACCAAACGACCCCCTAAGGTTTAACAATACAACAAGTCTAAGCTTACCTATCAAAAAAAAAGAATACAACATGTCTAAGTTTTTTATATGCTGGAGCATGATGCCTTTACAAGATCTGCTTCCTCCTCATTTGTTCATAAAAGGATAAGATGCATCAACAATTTGGTAACATGCACTCCTATAACTAAAATATTGTGATAAAAAAGCAAACTCCTCATCTCTATGTCTACAATTTTTGCATTTCTACTTCAAATCACAAGACCGAGTTTCACGCTCTTCCATACAACAAGTTGGCCTATGCAGTTGACAGCCTGTTTGAGAACTAGCCATTATTGAAAAAGAATGTTGATCAAATAATTCAACTAATGTGCCATGATTGATGGTAAAGACTATTGGTCAATATGGATGAATCTAAGACAAGTCTCAAAGCATGGCAATTTTGCTTTGGTGGAGCTTGCCATGCCACATGACAAATAAATTGAAAGGGCAGAAAATGTTAGAAGATAAAAAAGCATGAACGTTAAATAATTCAAAATGTCGCAAATGTATAACCACCGAATTAAGCCAAAAAAACAAAGAAAAAAAAATAGTTGGTATCGAGGCTTAATTGTAGTTACATTAGGTTTGCTGCTTGACATGGGTCTTTTTTTCTAGTTATTCACTTTTATGTCTGTGTAGAGATAAGTGTGATATTTTTTTTAAATGAAGTAATGTGTTTCATTAAAAAAAAATGCATAAGGAGATGCAAGATTACAAGAGACATAATTACAAAATAACAAAAATGCATTGTATGCCCCAATACAATGTCTCAATCTAGAACGAGAGAGCTAACAAATTCCAAAAAATGGTCAATAATAATTATCGGGGACATCTTTGTCCAGCCAAAAAAATTGAGTAAACATAAGGTTTTAAGTGAGTGGTTTGGAACTCAAATGCCATCAAAACATCTTCTATTCCTCTCATTCCAAAGACACTAAAAAATAGCTACAGAGATCATAAGCCAGACTTTCTTGATGGCCTTATCAACTTTCCAAAGACTCCAACTCATATGTGCTCTCTCATGTTCTGTGGCGTTACCCAATTTTACCCAAAAAATGCAGAAGAACATGTTCCATATGTCAGTAGCTACTCGGCAATGCATGAAAAGATGGTTAAAAGTTTCCTGGTGTCCTACAGAGATAACATATTTTGGCCAACTCAAACTCTCTTCTATTAAGGTTGTCTTGAGTTAAACAAGCTTCATGTAGGGCAATCCAATAGAGACATATGACCTTAATAGGAAGTTTGGTCCTCCGTATCAGTTTCCAAGGCCAAGCATCAAGTACCTGGTTTTGAGAGTATAACTTTGAATAGCCTTCTTTGACAATGAAATTACTCTTGCTGCCCTCATTCTGTCTGAAGTGCTTTCATTTATGTTATAGACCTCCACTTTTGCTAACAGTTCCATCAAGCTTTCTAATTCCCAACCTTGAAACAAATCTTCTGAGATGCACATCCCAATTGTTATTTATCCCGTTTTGAGCAATTGAAGAGTTCTTGTCCTGTGCAATGTTGAATAGGCTAGGGAAGTCCTCCATTAAAGCATTATTGTTGAGCCATTTGTCCTTCCAAAACATGATGTGAGCTCCATTGCCTGTCTTGAAGTGAACATTTTGGAAAAATTCATTCCCCAACTTACTGATATACTTCCAGGGCCCAACTCCATAAGGTGCATTGACAATTTTAGTACTCCAATTGTCTTTTGGACCATGCTTAGCCTTGATCACCTCCTTCCAGAGGCCTTTTTGTCATACCTCCATAACCACTTCATTAGCAAATTGTTGTGAATTGCAAGATCTATTAACCCCAAGCCTCCATTACACTTTCGGTTGTAAAACTTTCTCTCATTTTATCATATGGTATTCGTTAGAGCTGCTATTTCCTTCCCGTAAGAAGTCTCTTCTGATTTTATCCAGCTTTTTTAGTACCCTATTAGGGATGAGGAACAGGAACATAAAGTAAGTTGGTATACTACCCAGTGTACACTGTTGATGAGGGTTAGTCTCCCCCCATGGATAGGTAGTGCAGTTGCTGCCATGAAGCAAGTCTCTTTTCAATTTTTTCTACAACTTCATTCCAGATTTCACAACTTTTGAATTTGGCTCCCAATGGGAGACCCAAGTATGTACTCTGGGAGAGTCCCTATTTAACACCCCATGATTCCTGCCAACTCATCAATGTTAGTCACCCTATTGACCAGGTAAATAATGCTTTTCATCATGTTGATATGCAATCCTGATGGGGCTTCAAAAAGCAGTAGTGTAAGTTTTAGAAATTGTATCTATGATTTTTCAGCCTCGCAAAATAACAATGTATCATCAGCATACAACAGGTGTGAGATTGTGATTGTGTTCCCTGCATTTGTGCCCACACTAAAACCCTGAATCCATTGCATTTGTCTGGCCTTTTCCAACATTTTACTTAAGCCTTCCATGGCTAACATAAACAACAAAGGAGAAAGTGGATCCCCTTGTCTGATCCCTTTCTGTGGGGAGAAGAAAGGCACAGGAACTCTGTTGATTAGAACAGAATATTTGACTGTAGAGTTGTTGTATTTGATCCATTTTAACCATTTATCACCAAACCCCATTCTTCTCAGAATTGACATCAAATATGACCAATTTAGTTGATCAAATGCGTTCTCTATGTCTAGCTTGCACATTACACCAGGTTCCCCATTTTTAATCCTCCAGTCCAAGACCTCATTAGCAATAGGAACTGCATCAGTTATATGTTGTTTTTTTTTATGAAGTAATTGGTTTCATTATTGGCATCAAGAAGATGCATAAATTACAAAAGAGTGTAGCAATTGTTAGCTCCTTACAAATGTTTATACTAGTACTAGGGAGCTAACAAAATTCAAAAAACTATCAGGGGAGTCTATAGGGGATAGATAAGCCCAGCTATACAAATACATGAGGCATCTAGCCTTGAGTTTGTTGGGAGAAGTTGATACTCCATCAAACACCTGCTGTTTCTCTCATTCCAAATGCTCCAAAAAATAGCTGCAAGTATCATCTTCCATACTTTCCTGATGGTGCTATCAACTTTCCAGTAACTCCAAGACTCAAACGCATCCCTGATATTATGTGGCATGACCCATCTAAGTCCAAAGAGTGATATAAACATACTCCATAAATCTGTTGCAACAGGGCATTGAAGAAAAAGATGGTTGTGAGTTTTTGCCTCCCTCTGGCACATGTAGCATCTATTCACAATCTGAAAATTCCTCCTGGCTAAGTTGTCTTGTGTCAGACAAGCCTCATAAAGTGCAGTCCAGTTGAAGCAGATGACTTTGGGTGGCAACTTGATTTTCCATATTAACTTCCAAGGCCAATGGTTAGTAAAGGCATTCTAATTAGTAGAAACCAACTTTCCAATTACCTTCTTCAATCGTTCTGGTAGTAGCTTGGCAACAATTTTGTAGACACTGTCAATAACACTAATTGGACTGTAGTCCCTCAACTTAATAGCACCCTTCTTCTAAGGTATCAAGGCAATGAAAGAAGCATTACATGCTCTCACCATGTAGTCGTGTTGATGGAAGTGATTGAGAGAAGCCATGATATCAGGTTTGATGAACTCCCATGCTTTTTGAAAGAAAGCCATAGTGAAACCATCCGGTCCTGGTGCTTTGTCAAGGGCACATGATTCGATGATGGCATGCACTTCTTCTTCCTCAAAATCTCTTTCTAACATCTCCCTTTCTTCCATTGAGAGTCTGGCTACATCCTCAAAACTAGCCATTGGCCTCCACCCTTCACTCTCTTTATAAAGATTATGCTTGTAGTTTAGAATCTCCTCCCTGATCGCTTCTTTCTCATTGGTGATGTCGTTGCCAATTTTGAGCTTGTCGATTGAATTATATCTCCTGTGGGAATTGGCAAATGACTGGAAGTATTTTGTATTCATGTCCTCTTCCTTTAACCACAAGCATCGTGATTTTTGTCTCCACGAGGTTTCTTCAGCTTTAGCAATTTCCTCCAACTCCATATTCAGATTCAGGAACCTTTGCTTTTCGAAATGAGTTGGAATTCTAGTTTCTGTTGCCTGCTCTAATGTTGCAAGTTCATTTAGAGCGTTGTTTCCCCTTGTATCAAAGCATACCATACACTTCTTCGTTCCGGTTAGAGAGGTCCTTTTTCAAGTTTCTCAACTTCTGTATGAGCACAAAGTCTGCACTGCCACCAATAGCGTAATTCTGCCACCATCATTTGATCATATCAATGAACCCTTCCTTTTGTAGCCACATATTCTCAAATTTAAAATAGGATGGTGTTGAGTCCCAATCACCACTTTCTAGCAACAAAGGTTTATGATCCGATATGACTCTGGGTAAAGCCAGTTGTTTGATTGCTTTAAAACATTCATTCCACTCTGCAGAGACAAGGAACCTATCAATTCTTGAGGCTTGTAAAATGTCCTCCCCTCTTGACCAAGTATATTGTGTTCCTTGTAAAGGTAAATCCATTACCTTAAGGTCTTCAATAACTTCTGAAAAATTCCTCATAGCTTTGGTCCTTCTTGTGCAGTTTAGCCCCTCTGATTCATATCTGCACACACTGAAGTACCACCTATAGATCACTCCAAATTCCTCTTACTGCACCTAATTCTTGCCAGAAGCCCTCCCTTTCTGCATTAGAATGAGGGCCGTAGACTCCTGTAAAACCCCACCTGAAGTCCTCATGTAAACTTTCAAGGAAGCAAATGATTGTGTAGTAACCCTGATGAGAGTCGATACATCTTCAGACACTCTAATCCCATACAATGATAATACCCCCTCTCGTGTCACTTGCCTTCGATTCTGTCCAATCAACCCACCTATTCCCCCAAATCTGATAAATTAAACCAGTTGGTAAGCTGTCCATTTTTGTTTCTTGGAGACACAAAATGTCAGCTTTCCATTTCCTAACCAATGAAGTGATAGTACTCCTTTTACTCTTATCATTGAGACCCCTAATGTTCCAGCTAAGAATTTTCACTCCTATCTGGACATAATTTTTCTGTGCCTACCCCTATCTCTTCTATTCCTCCCATCATAATTGATGCCAAATATCAAGTTTTGAACATTTCCCATTTTTTTCTTCCCTTTCCCCTTCCTGCTAGATGAACAGTGTGAATCCCTTTGTTACAGTTGAACCTGCCTCTTCTGGTACAAAAATTTCATGTTCGAACCCTGCTATTGATCCCAAAAGTCTTGTATGCTTTCCCATAACTAACTTTGTCCACTTCGAGGTTTCAACTGTAGTGGGTTGTTGAATACCCTGCTGGACTCCTCTATCGTGCCAAGATAGAGGAAGAGACTCCCTGTAAGAATCGGTGTCTGAGCACACAATTGTTGTTGAAGCCACATCAGACCAACATAAACAATGGGAGAGACCCCTGAGATTGTTGATAAAAGATTATGCATCATAATCGGTCTCATCATCGGCTTCCGAGTGCGTATCCAAGTTTTCAGCATGAGGAGTTGTTTCAGAGATTGTTATTGTGTTTTAGGTCTGCTGAGAAATAGTTGTAGAAGAAGGTTTAACCACGCAGTTGTTTAACCGAGGGTCTGGCAAGAGCCCTTTAGCATTCCATTTCTGAATAAATGTGGGCTTAGTTGCCTTAGACTTGGAATGGGCCTTCTTTTTTGGGGCTTTGTAATAATTAACATTTTAGGCTGCCCCAAGATCTTTAATAATTCCGAAGCTAATGGATTCATTGGGCTGGATTTTGATAGCATTTTCTTTAGCACAGGTATTAATAAGACTAGGGAATGGGCCCGACAAATTTGAATTAAAGTGACCTTCATCTGGTTGTCCCTCCACGTGCTTGGAATTGACAGACACACTTAATGATTAAGATCTGAATATTTAAGATTCAGACTTCAAAAACAAACGCACTTAAATATTAGAAATCTGAATGATTAAGATTCAGACCTCCATTAAGTGCAAATAAATGAGGCCTAACTTAGTTCCGGCGACCTGTGACCACCACTCTAGGGATAGACGACGACCATTCCAGAACCACTCTCCGACATGGACTCTCACCGTTTCATGTCTAGATAGGAGTTCGAAAAGAAATTGATTATGGGTCATTGGAGTTACTTTCAGCCTAGCACAAATCCTCCACCTATTCACAAACCATCTCTGGATCACTTCATGGTTAGGACTGTAATTGAAGGGATCATTAAAAGTTCCAACCAAGCATCTTGAAAGAAAGTGGTGGGTCTCGTCGTCTTTGAGCTAACTGCAGTCAGATTGTTGACCACCTTCGCTGAGAAGTTAGTCATTTCCGGCCACTGCAAGATCTTTGCCGTATAGGATTTCAACTAAGGTGCACTAGCATGTTTGAATCGCAGAAATTGTAATATTTTATCTGTTATATCCCCCATCCCGGGTTGCAATCCCCTCAGGAATAATAACAGCTTTCTTTATGTCCCCAATCCCTGATTCAATACAGACGAACCGACCATAGTAATTGAAATTAACAAAGGTTCTGTAGTAGTATGTTTGTGATTTCCATCCCAGACGTCTGTAATAGTTTCCTTTCCTTTTGGATGCTTTTCTGAGTGCATTGCATACTTGTCGGAGATTCTCCTCTTCTATCTTGATTTTACACGAAAATCTTCTTCCCCTTTCAATCAAAATGAACCACCCCTCCCCGGAGTCGATAATTTCAAAAGATTTTTCCCCAGAAATAAAGAAGATCTTGTCTTCCATTATAAAATAAAATGGTTAGAGAGGATTAAAGAGAGAGAAAATCGTTGGCGAAACATGATTCGAAGAGAGAGAATAAAGCTGGCACATTTCCCAAGTCAGAGCAAAAAGAGACTCCTGAAAGAGATTAAGTGTGATATTTAGAGAACCTTTAATTTTAGAGAAACCCTAATTTCCAATTTTTCCCTTTTTGATTGACTACTGTGGAAGACAAGTTGCGGGAATCGATGCTGAGATAGTTCAGGCATGTGAAGAGAAGAGACACTGATACCCCGAATGAGAGAGGTTGACCATGGCGGATCAGAAAAGAGGTAGAGAAAGGCCTAGGTAGTACTGGAGAGAGGTGATTAAGCAGGACATGTCACTACTTCAGCTTACCGAGGACATGACCCTCGATAGGAAGGTGTGGAGGTCGAGAATCAGGATTGTGGGTTGACAGGTAGTCGAGAGTCCCTTATAGTCGTACTTGTATTCTCCTATTCTGAGTTCCTTGTTAGACGATGTGGCATTATTGTCGAAAGTTTTCGAACTTCTCTTCGTATTCTTAAATCTTTGCTATTACATGTTGTGTTATTTGTTTCCGTTATCTTATTTCCTTTCCATTGTTATTGTTTGTTTATTGTGTCCTTTTCATTGTTCTTGAGCCGAGGGTCTATCGGAAACAGCCTATCTTCCTTCATAAGGTAGGGGTAAGATTTGCGTACACATTTCCCTCCCTAGACCCCACGTGTGGGATTTCACTGGGTTTGTTGTTGTTGTTGTCCCCTTTTTGATTGAGAGAAACCTTAATTTCCTTTTAAAAAAATCTAGTACCGAAATGAAATGGACCTAAACAGAGTAGATTGGATCAAAGGATTAGTACAACTATACAGTTGACCACAACTAGTTTGGAATTGAGGTTGTCTAAAGTAGTTGCATGATTCTCAAGTTTAAACAACTTAAGAGACCAGTGATATGGAGTAGACTTAACACCACCTATTAGCTACAGGCAACAATTGGATGGCTTACTAGTCTCTTAACCAAGACCTGTTGTGTTTTAATTTCAACAGTGAGCACTATGTATCATCTTAGAGTTTAACCTTCAGTTTGACTACAAGTTAATTTTTATTCTTAAGATTATCAAATTAGTCAAAAACTAAATAGCATCACTGGCTGCTCTATCCTTACCTTCAGTTTACACACAAATCAGACCTTCTATTAGTCTAAAGCAAGCTAATTTAAGTCCTCTTATCGATGATTACCAAATTAAACAAAACCTTTACATCCCACTGAGTGCAGCCTGCATGCAATCCATTCCTGCGCTACACTTGTTCCCGAAAACTCCCTCCCACAAAAACCTACCCCCGAAACCATACTCCAAAATCACTATAGCCCCAAGTCCAATATATAGTATGTTAGATAGTTATGTGTAAATAGTCCTAGTCCCATATGTAGTAGGAGTAGAATATGTCCTAGTCTCATATATAGTAGGGGAGCGGAATATGTCCTAATCCTATATGTAGTAGGAGTAGAATATGTCCTAATCCCATGTGTAGTAGGAGTAGAATATGTATTTTATATAGGGCTAATTTTATCATTGTTAATTAATAGATTTTCTCCCGTGCATTCTCACATGGTATCAGAAAACTCCAGAAATCTCAGTCCCATCTTAATAGAAAAGTCAATCACGTCTTTCCGGTTAACGACTCAAGATTGATTTGCGTTATCTCCTAATCGGTAAGTGTTGTGCGAAAACCAACACTACCATCTTGTTCGGAGAATTCAGGCAACAAAACCCCAGCCAATCGCTCCGGCAGAAAGTCCCTCACGCGCCTCCATGCGCCGCCACAACAAAGGTTCCAGCGAGCTACAACAACTTGTTTTGTTGCTCAAGGGAAGTCTAGTGGCCTAGTATGTCGAATGATCAGCTTGCAGATATTTTTACCAAGTCCTTCAAGGGGAAGTGTTAGATAGTTATGTGTAAATAATCTCATTCATATATGTAGCAGGAGTAGAATATGTCACAGTCCCATATGTAGTAGGAGTGGAATATGTCCTAGTCCCCATATGTAGTAGGAGTAGAATATGTCCTGGTCCCATATGTAGCAGGAGTAGAATATGTATTATATATAGGGCTCATTTTATCATTGTTCATTAATAAATTTTTCTCCCGTGCATTCTCACATAGTACAAGTACATGATAGTCAAGGTATGCAGTTGTGGATTTCCTAACTTCCCGTGCTTCAAGAATTGTCTGTCTTGTAATCTCTCTTTACTGACTTATAAAAAAGATGTTACTCCCTCTATTCCAATTTATGCGTCGCTATTTCCTTATTAGTCCATTCCAAGAAGAATGACATATTTCAATATATGAAAACAATTTAACTTTAAACTTTCCAGTTTATCCTTATTGAGAAGTTTTTATAGCCACACAAATATTGTGGCATGTCATCACAAGTTTCAAAAATCTTATAGCTACACAAATGTTATAGCATGCTTTAAAACCACAAGTTTCAAAAGTCATTTTTCTTTCTTAAACTCTGTGGCGAGCCAAATTATATACCTTACATAAATTACAATGGCAGGAATATTTTTCTTTGTTACTACTTAACTTGCAGCTTCTTGCCTTTTTATTTCTTTTCATACCTGTTTTTTTTTTTTTTTGTGAAAAAGGTAAAAGTATTTCTTCTCATATACGTACAATGAAGTTTTATTGGTAAATCTGCCTGGGAGGAAGTTCCTCTACAATATATACGAAAATCTATGATAACTAAAACTACCAAACCCCAGCATATTGTATCTTGCACTGTTACTCAAATCACATGATGTAATTCACATATAAGATGTTGCAATAACCTAGATGTCAAGTAACAGAGAGCGATTTCAGGAAAGTTGTGTTTTACCTCTTTAAGCTTAAAGATAACTTGCGAAAAATTCTCGACCTTCCGCACTTGCCAGTTATGATAAAACAAAAATCATAAGAGAAAAATAATAATAAAACTGAAAATAAGAAATACATGACTGCTGGCTTTTAGCAGTCTTTAGATCACTTTCTCATTAAAAGTTCATGTAGTTTTCAGAAACTTTAGCCTAGCAACTTCTTGTGCGAAGAACTATCCTGAAAATCTTGTTCTGAAAATCCTGAGGGCTGTCCCCCATTTTAAAATTATAGCCTGGGACTTGTTTACCCCTCCCCTCCCCCCCCCCCCCCCATACACACACACAAAACTTGGCGCCAAGTGGGAATGTAAAATCCCACCAAAGCAACCTCAATATAGAGTCCTTTTACTTCTGGGACAGAGATTGCTCTTACCATTTTTTTTTTCTTTTGTCACTCCATTTTACCCAGTTCTATATTGACTTATCATCTAAAGAAAAACAAGGCCATACCCCAGTGCCACCTTGAGTCCAATGAGCCAAACCTAGGATAAGATATCCAACAACTTTATCAACAAGAAAAAAAGATAAATATCCAACAATTCCTTCACCGAGAATATAATCAGCGCATTAGTATAGTATCTTGCTACTATTTATCAACAAAAAAAGCATAGTAATCTCACTACTAAAAATAGTAAAATAGTACCTAATTGCCATCTGTCAACTAAAAGATCCTAAAGTACTCTGATTTTGCTGCACAACATAATAGAATAGAAACAAAATGAGAAGTGAAAACAGAAGCAATGGTATTATGCAATCCATTTATCACTATACCAGTGTTGTTAAAAGCGATCGCTTCTCGCTTTAAGCGCTGAAGCGAACGCAGCCCCACCGCTTTTATGGCAGAAAAGCGGCTCACATAGAAAAAGCGCACGCTTTTCTCGATTAAGCGAGAAGCGACGCGGTGAATAAAGCGAGGAAAAGCGTGCTTAAGCGACGGAGCAACATCTATTAGGGTTTTTTTTTTAAAAATTGGGAAATAAACGAAGGCAAAAGAGAAAAAAGGAGTCAAAGGCATCTGTTACGCTTCTTCTACAACTCCAGCAGCGACGTGAAGGCTGCTTCAACTCCAGCGACGTGAAGGCTTCTTCTCCAGGTAAGTTTCTTCTTCTCTTTCTCTTCTTCTTCTTCTTCTTCTTCTTCTTCTTCTTGTTCTCTTCTTCTTCTCTTCTTCTTCTCTGCGAGACTGCGACTCCTTTTTTCTCTTTTGCCCTATTTCTTCTGGTCCGACTCCTTCTGCCATATTTCTCTGGTTCGACTCCTTCTGCTCTGTTTTCTGGTCTCTGTTTTTATCTGCTCTGTTTTCACTGGATGTCTCTGTTTTCTGCTCACTGTTTTCTGCCCTATAATTAATTGTTTTTTTTTTGGTTGTTGATTGTAGTAAATTCAATCTTGTTATTCAATGGCATCAAGCCAAAAATAACACATATAATTAATATGTGTTATTTTTAATGAGTTCTTAGTGATTTATCTATGCATATTTTATTTTTTAATTTATGTGTTAAATTGCGCTTCACATGGAAAAAGCGCACGCTTCGCTTCGCGCTTCTCGCTTCGGTGAAGCGAGGCCTCGTCGCTTTTTTGCGCTTAACGCTTTACAAAACACTGCACTATACTATATGTTAAGGTTAATATTGAAATTTTAAAGTTTCTTTTTCTTTTGCTTTCCTCCACCAAAAGGCTAACAGGACATCCAAATCCAATTAAAGGAAAACAAGAAGATATGGACACTTGCAACAATAACATGGGTGAGATGTAACCAGACGGTACTACAAAGAAATAGCAACTTGTAAGATAACTACAACAAGCAGTACAGCAAAAGCAGAATGTTATCAGAGCAATATCTATGGCTCCTCCTCCCATTTTCCCCTCCCCCGACAAAAGAAATTGACATAAGAACGCATAATTTACATTAAGAGACCTTAAAATTGGGTTGCAAAAGATAAGGACATAATATAGACATCCCTCCTAACTTCTAATAACACTTCAGCTATCTTCTTATCACCCTGACACCCGTGGTCAAATCCAAGTAGTAGATCAATTCTTTTTTTAAGGACATACTTCGGTTCATGTTAGGAAGCAAATCCGATAAATTTGAAGAACTTCTACCACAGCTCAACTAGGATTAGACATAACTACCTATTTTGAGGCCAAAGATTCATACTCAAACTGCTAGTTATAACCATACATTGCTCAGGGAAGAATATATTTGATGTAAAGACAGCTTCTTAGGAGGTGTGAGCGGTAGAGGTAGAAGGCGGCCTAAGAAGTATTGGGGTGAGGTGATCAGGCAGGACGTGGCGCGACTTAAGATTTCTGAGGACATGGCTCTAGATAGGAAGGTGTGGAGGTCGACCACTAGGGTTGAGGGTTAGGAGGGAGTCGAGCGTATTTTCTTCCTTCGTATTGGGGATGGGGCTAGCCTGTTAGGGTGTTGTCTTTGGGTTATTAGTGGTGTAAGTTTGTGTCCACACTATTTTCCTTTTTTCTTTCATAGTACGGTGGCTCTATTACTGCTTGTTGTTATTGCTTTTCCTTCCATTTTTTGTTTCCTACGATGCTTATCTTTCTGATTTTTGTTGTTGTCACAGATTCTATTGTCTATTTTCATTTTCTTGAGCTGAGGGTCTCTCGGAAACAGCATCTCTATCCCTCCGGGGTAGGGGTAATGTCTACGTACATTCTACCCTCCCCAGACCCCACTTGTGGGATTTTACTGGGTTATTGTTGTTGTTGTCGTTGTTGTAAAGACAACTTCTTAATGTATAACTACAGAAATCAGGAGGATAAATATATACAGAAACTGGTAGTCTATAACTATGGAAATCACAATGATAAAGATATAAACAAATATGGAAACTTCATCACCTGTTTTCACTGGATGCCAAGTGATCAAGGAATTCATTTAGTTCCTTAATTGTTAGCCCAGCAGAGGCCATTCCCTGTCTGCGTTGGAGGACCTATTCACAAGTGGCATTTTAATGTAGCTACTTATCCATACATGTGTTACAACTTTTAGTATTCTGAAAAGAAAAAGTAAACCAAGAACATTGTAACATAACGATCTGAGGGAAAATAATAAAGTTGTATTATCACCATAGTGATAATGTAATAACAAGTGCAACACTAATTTCGATAAGAAAAATAACAATAGAAACACGGTTGCTAATGGATCTTACAAAAAGAAGCTGAAATAACAACAACAAAAACTCATGAAAATGTAAGTGCTTATAATGTGTTAATTAGGGTCTGTATTACTAGGATGTTTGCACATAATCATTCAAATCTTAGACATTAAGTGTTAATTTTTTAGGTCAAAATCTTAATCATTCAGATCTCAATCATTAAGTGCATATGTTTTTTCCTCTTACAACTACTTAATGCATCTAAATAAATTTGAATGATTAAGACCTATAACAAATTCCTAATATTATTAAGATGCTATTGGTTCGAATTTTTGCAAATAAGGCATTGCACCACTATTCCAATCCATTTACACCGCTACTCACCGCCATTGTCGCCCATCACTATCAACTACCACAACTAATCTCAACCATAACCACTACCACCACCAATCGCCACAGTTAGCCGTCAGCGCCACTAGCCGCCATTTATAATCATCACAACCAACCATCAATATCACAACCACCATCAATCACCGCTATTATTCGTCACCAATTATCTATCACCATCATCCACCATAATTATCAATTGACCTCACCAACTACCACCACCAACCACTATTGTCAGCTACCATCACCACTAGCTACTACTCATAACCACCATCGCCACTGACCACTATATAAATTCAAGTTTTTGTAATATTTAGTTGATATAGTATTAGATTAACTAGAATTTTATTTGAATTTTACATTTATTAATTTTCAAGAAAGACAAACTTCTGACATTCAGATGCAGTCTTAATTACGTAATATTTAGACCTTAATATAACATCTTAATATTCAAATTTGGACGTCAAAATAATAATAAATATCTAAATATTCAAATTCAATTGTCTTAATCTTAATAAGAATAAATGGGGTCTTAGTTCCTTATTTGCTAGCCCGGCAGAGGTCATTCCATGTTTGCGCTTAAGGACCTATTCACAAATGGCAATTATAAATGTTACTGCCTCTGATCCAATTTATATGAACCTATTTCAATTTTGGTCCGTTCCAAAAAGAATGATCCCTTCTAAATTTGGAAGCAATTTAACTTAAACTTCCAATTCTACCTATAATGAGAAACTTTTATAACCAAACAAATTCTCAACACTAGGTCATTTTAAAGATATAAATGGTTATGGAAAATAATGGTCTAGCTATCAAGGAGCAGATTTGTTGGGAAAATTTAGCTCCAAAAATAAACAATTTGGGAAGATTGGAGCTACATCAAACAGCAGTTCCTTGAGTTTCAGGACCAGCAAAGATCTTAAGGACAAGGTCAATCTCTAACAAGAAGGGAATGTGATGACTGAACTAGCAGCATAAATATATGCAGACAAATAAAAACAGGGAAAATATGTTATGTTTATAGGAATATAAGAGTCAAGTGTGTGAGGCTGAGTGACCAAGGTAGTTTTGGGTCACGTGCAATGAATGAAGGGGCAGCTTTGATCATTTCAGACTCGAGTACTTAAAGAGTAAAACCTTTTCTAGCGCAACTACAAAATTAGTGCAAGCCTGCATTTAAAACCATTAAGAATCAATCTGTAAATTTACCTCCAAATAGCGAAAAAAATTTACCTCGGCGGCGACAAGAGAGAAGTTTCCGGCATTGGAGCCAGTTTTGGGGCCGCCTTTACGCCAGTTTAGGAGACGCCGGGCATCATCGGAGTCACGGGACATGGCAAGGGCATCAATGAGGCACGTGGCAAGCACGTGCTCTTTGAGTCCATAAGAGCCACGCTCTCGGTCGAGACCAGGAAGAATGAGCCGCATAGCAGCGAAATTGTCCTGAGGCTTCCTGCAGAAGGCGTCTAGAAACTTCCGGAACTTGGACCGCTTCTGCGCTGATGATTTGCTCTTCTGTATCCACTGGAATAGGCTAACCATTACGCTGAACTTTATGTCTTCTCCGCCAATACTACTGCCACCACCATCTACGGCGGATGTCGCCATTTTCTTGCGGGGTTTTGGGTGCCAATTTCGAACCGTTCGAATTGAAGCGTACTCGAGAAATTTGCTGGGAATGAATTTAACACGAAATTCATTTTTTATTAGGGGCTTTATTTATAACTTTAACCACAAAAACTAAACTAATTATCCTTCCTAATTATTTCTCATTTTCTTTTTTATTTATGTGCTTTTATTTCTTTTCTTCTTTTATCCGTTTTTTTTCTTTTCTTTTATTCATATATTTTTTTCCAGAATCATATTATTCTTTTTCTTTTTTTTTATTCACTACAATCTGGTTTTATATTCAATTTGGCTTGTTTTTTCTATTTTATTTTTATTTTTCTTTCCTTTTATTTATTTTTAAGTTTTGCGTTCCTTCTCTTATTTCATTCAACTTTTTTTTCTAATTTCCTCTTTTTTTTCCCATACTACCATTTTATATCTTCCATACTTACTTCTTGTACAATAAATATTATTTTCATGGAACTCCATCAAAAAAATTATTTTAAAAAATATTTGCAAGGACCTAGTTGGAAAATTTAAAAAATGGCTTATTTATTACGGTATACTGTTGTATTATATTGTATACTATAATATTATAATGTTACAATAGCCATGACTTTAACTTTGCACAATAGCACCTAGATGATTTAACAAATAGTTGTCGAAGTATAACAACAACAACAACAACAACATACCTAGTAAAATCTCACTAGTGGATCTGGGAGAGTAGAGTGTATGCACACCTTACCCCTACCCCGAAAAAGGTAGAGAGGTTATTTCCGGAAGACTCCCGGCTCAACAGAAGAGACAATAATATCATAAAAGAAACAAAAGACAAGGCCTGTAACAACAAAAGATGTCAGAAAGATAATAACAACAACGAATAAGTGAAAGGACAATAACACAAAATTATGCAAAACAACAATGTACACAACAAACCTAAACAAAACTCTATCAGATTACCCGGTACAAAGAGGGAAGAACTCTCGACTATCTCTAACCTACCACTCTAATGCTCGACCTCCACATGTTCCATAATAGTTGTCGAAGTATACTATTATGATATATTATATACTATTACAGTATATTGTTGCAGTATATTGCATATTATTACAATGTACCCTTACAGTATATATACTATAATAGTATATTGTTGCATTATAGCTATATACTCCTACAATATATTATATATTATAGTGGTATACAGTTAGGTAACTGTGTTCTTATTCGATTTTTAACTGAAAAATTTGATCTCAATCACCTCAAATCAGCTCCAACTGCGATCAAATTTCAGTATGAACCTTGAGAAGGTACTATAAGTAATAGTTAATAACACCCACTTTGAATCAAACAAGAAATCTTCAAAATAAAAATTTTAAATTCAAGAGATTCAAGCCCAACAATAGTGGATATTCAAATAAATATAAAAGTTCAGATCCGGAAAGCTTACTTGAAGGTACTATAAGCAATATTTTATAACACCCATATCGAATTAAACAATAAATCTTCAAAATAAATTTTTAAATTCAAGAGCTTCAAGCTCAACAATGGTGTCAAATTAAATAATAAATCTTCAAAATAAATTTTTAAATTCAAGAGCTTCAAGCTCAACAATGGTTGGTCTTCATACACACACAAAAATCAGATCTGGTAAACGTAATATATTAAGTAATTGTATGTGCTACTTAAAATAAAGAGAGACCAAATTATTTAGTTATCAGATTGCAGTAGCTACTAAGTAACCTTGCAAAAATGAAGCTGGATGTTTTAACATTTTGTACCTCAAATGCGGAGGCAAATAGCTAATGGGTAAGTCGGCTAAATAGTCTTGGCCGCATAGGTAGGAAAAGTAAATAGTTTAGGCTTAGGTATTAAAGAGTAAATAGTTTGGGCTTAATGGGTATAAAATGAGATTTTTTATTTTTCTAATCCAAAAAATATTTCCCCATTTTAAAAATAGAAAATGGCCATATTTAATCTTTTACTGTCGAAAATAAGCAATATTTATTTTTTGTGTTAGTTTCTTAGTAAATCCATCCATATCACTATATATTAGGTTTATTTTACCCCCCATCCATTAAATCATCCATTCAAGCCTTAAAATACACGTGATATGTTGTCATTGGATAAAAGACTCGCCCTATCTTATGGATAACACACCCGACACAACTACTTAACCCACCTCCCGCGACCAAAAACTCCATAAATTAAGTCCCTTATTCTTTCTTTCTCTAACAGAAAGTAGGCAGAAACTAGGATTCTTCCATACACTAATTGGGTCCATTTGAAAAGCTTTCTATTCCACATCATTGAGTCCTTGACTAATTCATAAATTGCGTCAAATGCCCTTTAAATTCTCAAAAAATATGCAAGACGATCCCCTACAACTTTAGACTTTTTATATTTTGCCTTTACTAAAGTTATTAAAATGCAAAAATTATGTTCCGTGATGTGCTATTTTTTTTACTTGTACTTTTATCGATATGTAGTTGATTCATTTAGAGATTACTAATGTCACATCTTAGCTCTAAGGGAGCAAATGACGTGTATTCAAAGCCTTAATTGAGTAATAAAGCAAACTTACCCTAAAAATGGATAACAATTGAATTTATATGTGGTTTTAAGGATATGCAGATTAATTCAATACAAATGATAAATTGTGTTAGATTAAATAGATAAAGGATGTAATAAATTGTCAAACCACTTGAGAGGTGTGATGCCGAACTCAATAACAGCCTTAATGATATACCTACCTTCGATTCCGGACTCACAATAACAAAGCATTGATGAACAAAGTAAGAACTTTGAATGATGGAGAAAATGAGCGTATATTGCCTTGATGTGAGTGTTACAATATTTTATAATGAATAGTGAGACTCCCCTTTATATAGTAGGGGAGTTTTACCCCAAGTATAATTTTATAAAAGGTAAAATATTCTATTTTACTAATCACTGATCTTCTAGCTGTACGTGCCCAGATTCACGCCGTGACATTCGGCTGGGCACGGATATACGGCCCTTTGTTAGTCATGCTCGCTTATCCGATAACGTTCTCCTAAGTTTAGGTGCAGCTATTGCTCAAGTCCCAAACGATGTCCCTCGGCTCAAAGAGTGGATCGAGGGCATTTGCTCACAGATGCCTTATTCCGAGCGCTCACGGCGCAAACTCTCGAAGGGTCGTTGGGTGTCCCGCTCTAACGGTAAGGTCTCTTTCCCGAATAAGTAACATTAGGCTCCCCTTTTAGCATCACGTTCTCATTTCCTTTCTTTTCTTTTCACATGCTTGCCTAAGACCATTGAGCTTAGGCCTCCAGTAGGGGACGAGGACTTGTCCGTTGATCCCTCCACTTCGGGGCAGCTTGGGGCTGCAGTAGGAGAGAAGAAGAAAAAAAGGAAGGTCCCGAGCTCCCCGAGCTTGGAGAGGAAGAAAACAAAGAGAAGGTTGGCTCGAAAGCCAAAAGAGAGCTCCAGCTCTCGAGCACCTGACTCGGACTCTCTCTTCCGTCTCAGGGATGAGCCCGAGGAATATGATCTTTTGCGGCCTGTGAACCAACCTCCCTCGAAGAGCAGACAGCAGCCGAGGGGGAAACAACGGAGGCTGATCCTCCTCCGGCTCGGGAGGTCGATGTACAGATGAGGGTTGAGGCCTCTCACGATGTCGGTTCCACTCCGCCCGGTGTCATAAAGATTTCAGGATCGCTTTCATTCATCGACTCCATGTTTAACGAAGCCCGAACGGTGAAGGAGAGATCTAACAAAAGGGCCCACGGTACAGACGATCCCCTTCGTTCTTTTTTTGAAGGTGTGGACTCGACCACTCTGGAAGACTTCTCCGGGTTGGGCGACTTGGAGGTGCCGAGAAAAGATCCGTCTTTGGAGGTCGGCGGGCAGAACTTGAGCCAAAAATTAATCAACCAGTTTCCCGCTACAAGTACGGATCTCGATCGTAAGATGTCGATAATCATCACCGTCCCGGAGGATGCCCGAGTTCTTTCTGCTCCCGTATGAGTAGCGAGTTACCTTCGGTGCCTGGTAACCGAAGATGACTAGGCAAAAATGAATGAGGTAGGGGTGTCGTGCCTGTTCAACGAAGCGCAGCAGGCGTTGAATCGGGTAAGGCATTATTATGCTTTTTCACCTCTGACTTAGTTCTTAATATTTCTCACGTCTTCTTCCTTTTATCCTTTTGTAGGCCTCGATACTGGGCTGAGGTTAACCAGCTCGAGGTTGAGACAGGGAGCTTGCTGTGAAAAGAGGTATGTATAAGCTTCTTAGCGAACAGCACGAAGGGTCCGTCGAGAATCTCCAAGTCGAGTTAGATGCGGCTCAGACGGAGCATGCCAACTTGTTGGAACAGGTAAAGATTTTCGAGGTCAGCGATGATGACTTAGCCACGACAAATAACAACCAAACCTCACAAGGTAGCTTGCTATTTCCAAGGCAGTTGGAGGACTTTTTAAGCTGCGACTGTCTATTAAACAAAGAAAGACAAAGTCGTCAGGTGACCAAGTGATTCTATATTTTATAGCTCTAACTTTTAATGTATTTTTTATACGTATTAACTCTTGAATTTTTTTTTCACTTCTATAGTTGAGTGGTGTGACCAATATGGTGCAGAGACTCCGGATATACAGAATTTTGCCATCAAATTTTTAAGTTTAACTTGTAGCTCATCCGTATGTGAAAGGAACTGGAGCATTTTTTAACACATGAGAAATAAAAAGAATGATTTCGTGTTTTGAGATAAAGTAAATTATATCTCAATTGTCCTAATTCCTACTAATTAGTTGACACATCTTGTTTGCAGATTCATACAAAGAAGAGGAATCGACTAACCTTGAAGCGCCTCCATAATCTAATGTTCATAAAACACAATAGATCATTGAGGCGTCGCTACAACCACCGCAACCTAATTGATCCAATTCTTTTGAAAAATATTGATGAGGCTAATGAGTGGCTAACCGGATTCCCCGAAAATTGTGAAAATAAAGAAGTATTTGAAGGCGACTTTAATTTCACTTGGGGTGATGTTGCGGATGCTAGTGAAGTTGGGGAGAATCCTTATGGTTTAAAGGGGAATACTTCAAGTTCAAGCTCGATTAGGAAGGGAAAAGTGTGGACTACAAGTTGATCCCCTAATTGATGAAGATGAAAGTGATAATCAAGAGGAAGAGGAGAGGGAAGAAGAAGATGGCGAATAATATGAAGATAATAGAGGAATTCAAGATTTTGACAATCTTGAAGAAGAACAAGAAGAGTAGAAGAATAAGATATTGATTCTAGTAATTTAGTAGCTTTTTTGTGGAGGATTTGGTGGTACCTACTTTTATGTTTTTAAATTGAACTTTTTGATTATTTATATTGTGTCTTCGCAAAGTTTACATTATGTTTTTTAAGAATTACGCTCCACTTCAATGAAGTGTGCGCTTCGCTTTTGAAGCGAGGCGAGCCCCTGTCGCTTTTTTGCGCTTCTCGCTCTCAAAAACACCTTATCCAAGTATCTTCGAATTCGTTCCTCTTTTACTTCGAATGTCCAATTGACTTGGTTCACCGCAAGGAGGGAATCACATTTAGCTTCGATCACTTTGGCCCCCAAGCTTTTAGCCGATTCTAGACCTGCAATCATGGCCTCATACTCGACTTCATTGTTAGTAAATTTTATAGTTCTAATGGATTGCCTATAGAAGTTACCAGAGGACGACTTCAACATGATGCCGAGTTCGAACCCCTTTGCATTCGATGCACCGTCCGTAAATAGGGTCCAAATCCCTAAGGGGTCCCTCGAGGTTAATAATAATTCTTTTTCGACCTCTGGTATTAAGGCCGGCGTGAAGTCGGCCACGAAGTCTGCCAAAATTTGAGACTTGACGGCGGTTCGGGGTCGATATTCAATATCGTACCCGCTAATTTCCACGGACCATTTGGCTAATCATCTCGAGAGTTCGGTTTTGTGAATTATATTTCTCAATGGGTAAGTAGTCATGACACATATAGGATGGCACTGAAAATAGGGCGTAACTTCCTGGAGGCGCTTAGCAAAGCGAGCGCCAATTTTTCTAGGTGTGGATACCTTATTTCGACCTCGCCTAGAGTTCTGCTAACATAATATATAGGAAATGCGTACCTTCTTCTTCCCAGACTAAGAAGTACAGGTACGACTGCTCGTCTACCTTCGGAGTATGAAGAAAAGGTGGACTCAAAAGGTACCGTTTTTGTTCTTCCAAAGCTTGCTAGCACTCTGGTGTCCATGAGAAGTTATTCTCCTTCTTCAATAATGAGAAGAATCGATGGCTCTTACCGGAGGACCTTGAAATGAACCCTCCCAGGGCGTCTATGCGCCCGATTAGCCTTTGAAAGACCTTGATATTGTCCACCACGGTGATATCTTCTATGGCCTTGATGGATTGATCTCTATTCCCTGGTTGGACACCATGAATCCAAGGAACTTCCCAGACCCAACTCCAAATGCGTGCATTTCTCCGGGCTCAGCTTCATATTGTATTTCTTCAGTATGTTGAAGGTTTCCTGCAAATGTTCCAAATGGTCCTCTACTCGCAGGGGCTTAATGATCACGCCCAACTCTAGTCCTAATAAGGATAAGCAGTCACTGCAAAAATATAATCCGGTCTAAGAGTCCAAATCGAATCCCACAGAGAACTAAGGTTTAGCTACATTTGTTTAATATCATTAAGTAGACAAGCTCGAACAATTTCTAAGTTATAAAGAATGTGATTTTTTTATTTTAGACTAATTATCTAACAAATCCAAAAAGCAGTAAAACTATCAATTAACAAGGATAAGGGTTGGAAACAAGATTAAGAAGGTCTAGAGTTATGATTTCCCCAATTGTCGGAATCCTCCCCGCTATGCCTCCTATAATTTCGCCTAAGTATTCTTTACAGATAGTGAGTACTTTGGTTGTAGTAATTCTCTCACGAGCAACTACCATAATTTACTAGATGTATTCTCTCAAACTACACTAGCTGGCACTAATCCACCGCTCACTACGATCGCACTAAGGTTTCGTTATCTCTAATACTACCTTTAAACCCTCTGTATTGATCTCTCACATACGTTAGGAGTGATGTTATTCAACAACTACCTAAATGCATACTCCCTCTCGAGCAGTACACACTAAATAGGTACAGTCAATTGATGGACATTCAATCAACAACAACAAACACGTAGTTGAACAAGTAGAGAAATCTAACGGCTCAATATAAAAACATAATAAGAATTTATCCTCCAAAGGGTTCCATCAAAACCCTAGATAACAAATTACTATTCATAAAATAGTATGCAAAACTACAATACTAGAATTCATAACCAATAATGAAAATAGAGGAAGAAAGAGGGAAAAACGTGAAGTTGAAGCCTTATCCTTGATCCAAGTGTGTTCTTGCCCCCTAAAGTATTCTCTCTCTTCAAAATCGTTTCCCCCATCCAAAGTAGTGTCTCCCCCCTCAAAATCACATTTTAGGATATATTTATAGTGACTAGGGTTTGTATGGGGAGGATTTTCCTTCTCCTATTTCGGATTGGAGAAGCTGGTTTTTTTTGCTCTGATCCCGGTCTGGCGAAGTGAACCTCGCTTATCTGTCTGGGATTTTTTCTGGTTTCTTCTGCTCTGATCTCGGTGTAGCAAAGTGAACATCGCTTTGTTGTCTGGGACTTTTCTCTTTAGCTCTTTTTTCACCATTTTTTCTTCTATTTGATACTTTTCCGCGCAAGTTTGTTCCTATACATAAGAAACACATAATGAGAAAATTTTCACTTCAAAAGCGGTGTGAACTTCCACAACTCACACAAGAAATAATACATAAACACTCTCAAAACATGCATTTTTCACCATTTATCACCACCCCACACTTTAAGTCTTGCTCGTGCTCGAGCAACTTAAAATTAAGTGCATAGGCAAGAAATACCTTTCAAAACATACTCAAGCATCACACCAATGAGATGCTTATACCAATGGTTAGAACCCAGCATATGCACTTTTTATACATTTCCTCAAGTTTTAAACTCATGCCAAGATTATTTAATGTATTCATGTGACTCATTCTAACATCATCGAGTCCAATGCATTCTACACTATGACTTGCTCCTTGTGCCAACTCAAATATCAAGGTCTCTACCAATCCTTTGAAAATCATGTGCCCTCACTAACAAACCACAAAGATAGTAGTCCACACACTCAATATAAGTTCAGGTATATTTTAAGGACTCAAATATTGAAAGAATTCGCCCACTCTCACAAGGAAACTCTTATGCCACCCAAGTTAGTACCATAGGCTTGCCCGTGGTGTAAGTCTCTACTAATTTAAGCTCACAAAGTCTAGGATCAAGTAGGACTTTATAGATTGTAATGTAGGCTAAGGGACGAGAATGATATATTTGAGAAAATAGTTACTACCCCTCCTAAGCACTTTAATACACTACATTTCACTTTTAAGAACCTTCTTGTCATGGCCACTTCATTATCTTGCCATGAAACCATAGACATTTCGGTCGTTCTTTATTAAGCACATCAATATGTAGATACTCACTAGCCCAGACAAAGATATAAAAGGTGTTTTTTTTTAATACTCACCTTAATTTGATATTTTTGGCTAGTGTCTTTTGTTGTTTATACACAAGTACACCTTGTCGGCCTTTCTATGATTCCACTCAAAAGCTGCCAGTTCTCTTTCTTTACCCTTCTAGCTACTTAAGTACTTTCGGAGGTAAAGGTTCAACAAGATTTAATTAAGAACAAAGAGGATTCAGCTTGTAATGTGGTTGCCAAAGAAAAGGTTTACAGGCTCAAAAGGGGTGACTATGGATAATATTAACACTGGTAGGCAAATAGACTAAATGGTCAATCAAATAAAGCCTATATCACTTCCCAAACTTACAAGACTTAATCGTTTCACTTTGACTCACACACGGGGCAAGTTCTAGACTAGAAAGGATGGCACAAAGTACACTAAAATCTCACCTCACGCAATGCACATGACTCACTCAGGTCAGCTCGCACCCGAATCTCAAGTTAAAACAGCTATCCAGTCATCATAAAAATTTAAGCACACTAGAATTAATCACAAGAGTCAAAAGATGAGCTTCGGTGTCAAAAGAAAGCCACACATATTTTCAAGGCATGTAATTACAAAGAACATGAAGGAAGTACTTAGTGAGAATGCTCCACCTCTAAGCCCCGAAATAAAATATGTCAAAAAGCATAGATACTCAAGTTCTCCCCATTCCATTATCAATTCAAAAAGAAAAAAATGAAAATCTATTTTTTTCTTTGGACTTTAAGCCCTCAAGAAAACTGTCTAGGAAGTCAACCGTCGGGAAAAGTCCAAAACATTTTTTGAAAATTGTACCTACAAGAAAAAAAAACTACTACCCAGTTCAAAGAGTCATCCCTTGGAAAAGAACCGTGGCCATAAGAAAAACCAAGAGGAATTATTTCTACATAATTTTTTTTTCAACACAACTAAAATAACATTGTCCCCAATGCACGTCCATAAATATAAAAGGGTAAAAGAAACTCCATGATAGGCCAAAGGCCGAAGCATTAGCAGCTCGTAGGATACTAAGACTTCTTCCAGACTTGATTCATTGTGCGGGCACTCCACACTTAGTTCTAACCATCCCACTTGCTTTTGCTTTCTTCTAATAGCCTTGCTTACCATGCTCCTAGATAAATAAAAAAACAACACTACAAAAGTAATACAATAAAAAAAAATTATAAAAAATAAAAACAAAAGAAAGTAGTAAAGCTGGGTTGCCTCCCAACAAGCGCTTGATTTAACGTCGTTGCACGATGCGAATCACTTTTTGTCTCCACCTCGAGCTTATGAATTGAACCTCAAGTTTTGTTTCAAGTTTTCTACTATGCTCCGAGGGTGGTAGAATAAATCTAATTGCCCCAAGAAAAATAATGTAGTATTCTGCACTTCTTAGCCTTGCATGAGGTATGTAATTCTGACTTTCTAGCAAGAAGAATTCAAAATATAGGCACCTTGTTCCTCATTACTTGACTCCTCAATTGGCTTGGATGACTCTATTTCCATATCATCATCCAAACACAATGCGCAAAAATTCTTGGAGTATGGACCAATGCGCTCAACTACATGAACATTGGGACTGTCAACATCCTCAACGCCCATGACACTAGAGTCAGCTAAATATGTATCATCAATGTCCTTGGTTGACTCTAGTATCTCTTCTACAACATCGACATCCTCAAAATCTAGTTCGATTGATTGTTGGTGTTCTACTCCGACCTCCTCCCTTAACACCTCAATTTCTGCATCTAATACATGCTCCTTTTGGCTACTATCCATAATATCAGCTGGTTGAGCATTAAATGCTTCAACCAATTGACTCACTTGTGCCTCCACTTTAAGAATAATTGCCTCTTGCCTTTGGATAGTATCCCCTAGCCTTTGTATCTACAGTTGTTTCTCATTACTTCGTTCCATGAGGCACTTTAACACATCTTTAATCTCCTTCAGGTAAGCTTCCCTGGGTTCTTTGTTCCAATTAACTTCACTAGAAAATGTAGAACCATCGTAGTAAGGGGTTGGCAGAGGATGAGAAATATAAGCACAACCATGAAAGTGACCATCTTGACCACCACACATATCACACACATTCCACACATAAGATTGAATTGGTGTACATAACTCGCTCTCTGAATATTTTGATTATTTTGCTATACGTGGTTTCCTCCACAATATGCATAAGGAGGATTAGAAGTAGAATTACCAATGTCAAAACTCTCATTATTCCAAGATGCCATGTTTTTAAAATTAAAAAGTAAAAATAAAAATAAAAAATCAAATACAAGAAAACAAAAATAAAAGTTCAAACTTGCAACCTAGCAATATGTACACCTATAGCTACACCGTTCGATCCCCAGCAACGGCGCCAAAATTTGATTACGCCCAACTCCAGTCCTAAAAAGGATAAGCGGCCGCTGCAAAATATAATTTGGTCTAAGAGTCCGGAGTCGAATCCCACAGAGAACTAAGGTTTAGCTACAATTGTTTAATATCACTAAGTAGACAAGCTCGAACAATTTCTAAGTTATAAGGAATGTGATTGTTTTCATTCTAAACCAATTAACTAACAAATCTAAAAAGCTGTAAAACTATCTATTCATAAGGATAAGGGTTGGAGACAAGATTAAAGAGGTCTAAACTTATGATTTTCCCAATTTTCGGAATCCTCCCCGCTGTGCCTCCTATAATTTCGCCTAAGTATTCTCTACCGATCGTGAGTACTTTCGTTTCGTAATTCTCTCTCGAGTAACTACCACATTTTACTAGATGTATTCTCTCAAACTACAGTAGCTGGCACTAATTCATCGTTATCTACGATCGCATTAAGGTTTCGTTATCTCTAATCCTGCCTTTAAACCCTCCGTATTGATTTTTCACATACATTGGGAGTGATGTTATTCAACAACTACCTAAATGCATACTCCCTCTCGAGAAATATACACTAAATAGGCATAGTCAATTGATGGCCATTCAATCAACAACAACAAACACGTTGTTGAACAAGTAGAGAAATCCAACGATTCAATTATATAAAAACATAACAAGAATTCATCCTCCAAAAGGTTCCATCAAAACCCTAGATAACAAATTACTATTCATAAAATAGTATGCAAAACTAAAATACTAGAATTCATAACCAATAATGAAAATAGAGGAAGAAAGAAGGAAAAACGTGAAGTTGAATCCTTCTCCTTGCTCCAAGTGTGTTCTTTCCCCCATAAAGTCTTCTCTATCTTCAAAGTCGTGTTCCCCCTCCAAAGTAGTGTACGCCCCCTAAAAATCACGTTTTAGGATGTATTTATAGTGACTAGGGTTTGTATGGGGCGGATTTTCCTTCTCCTATTTCAGATTGGAGAAGTTGTTTTTCTTCTGCTCCGGTCTGGCAACGTGAACCTCGCTTCGCTGTCCGAGACTTTTCTCTTCAGCTCTTTTTTCACCAATTTTTCTCTTATTTGATCCTTTTTCGTGCAAGTTTGTTCCTACACATAATAAACAAGCAATGAGCATATTTTCACTTCAAAAGCGGTGTGAACTTCCACAACTCACACAAGAAATAATACATAAACACACTCAAAACATGCACTTTTCACCATTTATCACTTAACTGGCATGTCGTCAATGTAAACCTCCATTGATTTTCCTATTTGCTCTTCGAACATCCGGTTGACTAAGCGTTGGTAAGTGGCACCAACATTTTTTTAGTCCGAATGACATTGCTTATAACAATAGGTTCCATATTTAGTGATGAAAGAAGTCTCTTTTTGGTTGCCCGGGTCCATCCGAATCTGGTTGTACCCGGAGTAGGTGTCGACAAAGTTGAGTATCTTATGGCCGGCATTCGCATCAATCATGCTATCGATGTTAGGCAAAGGAAAATAGTGTTTAGGGCATGCCTTGTTCAAATCTTTATAGTCTACACACATTCTCAATTTATTTCCCTTTTTAGGCACTATCACTACATTCGCTTACCAATCTGGGTATTTAACTTCCCGAATGGAGACTATTTTAAGAAGTTTGGATACCTCGTCTTTGATGAATGAATGCTTGACTTCGGACTAAGGCATCCTCTTCTATTTAACCGGGTGAAACTTCGGATCCAAGCTTAGCTTGTGAGTAGTTACTTCCGGCAGGATCCCTATCATGTCAAGATGAGACCAAGCGAAGCAATCTATGTTAGCTATAAGGAATTCAATGAGTTTTTTCCTGATCCTGGGAGTTAGCCCCGTGCCCAGGTTTACCTTCCGATTGGGTAGGTGCTCGATTAACTTGACTTGCTCTAGCTCCTTAACCGTTGATTTGGTGGCATCGAAATTGTCAGGGTCTATGGAAGACCTACGGACTCCATAGTCGTCATCTTCGCCTATCTCCTACTTTTCTAGTTTGGTCGGGGTCGGCGTTGGTGATTGCTATTTGGTATCTCCCTTGGTGATAGAACTCGGGTCCTTTGATGCTTAGAGTGCTAATATCGGGATCACCTCATCGGCCGCGAACATTTCCTTTGCGGCCAGTTGCTCCCCATAAACTTTTTTGATCCTTCCCGACGTAGGATATTTCAATTCTTGATGTAGCGTTGAGGGTACTGCCCTCATGTTGTTAATCCATGGCCTCCCAAATAAAGCATTGTATCTCAAATCTCCTTCGATCACGTAGAACTTTTTTTCCTGAATGGTTCCGGCGGTGTTTACCGGTAAGGTTATCTCCCCTTTAGTGGTCTCGCACGCCATGTTGAATTCGTTTAAGACTTGGACTACATGCACTAGTTGGGTCTTGCAGACCCAACTGTTCCACGACCCTCGATCTGATGATATTGACCGAGCTACCTGAATCAATTAACACACGCTTAACTCGAGACTTATTTACGAGTACAAATATTACCAGTGCATGAATGTGTGGTTGCATGATGCCTTCAACATCCTCGCCGTTGAAAGATACGATTCCCTCTGGTATATAATATCGAGTCCATTTTTCCCTTGTAATGGATACTTTGGTGTGTTTTAACATCGGTCCTTGGGGGACGTCAAGTCCACCAATGATCATGTTTATGACGTGCTGAGGTTCCTGTTGCTTGATCTGCTTGTTGGCTTCCCTATTCCTGAAGTGATTTTTGGCTCGATCACTCAGAAATTCTCGGAGGTGCCCGTTGTTGAATAACCGGGCTACTTCTTTTCTCAGTTGTCGACAGTCTTCGATTTTATGGCAGTGAGTGCCATGGTATTTACATATTAGATTGGGGTCCCTTTGGGTAGGATCAGACTGCAATAGTCGAGGCCACTTAGTATCTTTGATGCGTCCGATGACTGATACGATGCCGACATCATCAACGTTGAAGTTGTACTATGATAACCTTGGTACTTCCTTAGACCCAATGGGTCTGTCAAAATCGTTTTTGCTCATGAGTCACCAATTATTATGACCTCGATCACTCCTTTTTTCACTCCTCGCAGGGTTGTATCCGGACCCACTACTCCTTCGATGTCCATTATATGGTTGATATCTATCTTTGTTCGATCTTGTTTCGTGATCGACAACTCTTGGATTTGTCACTAGACCTGACAGGGTAAACAGATCTGGAAGGGGCCCCGAGCTGATCGTCTTCGACCCTGATTTTTGATTGGTACCTGTTATGGATGTCGGCCCAAGTTACCGACGGGTATTCTATCAAATTTTGCTCCAATTAATGTGAATCCAATGGGCTTTAGGGATTGAGTTCTTGGGTAAATGCCAGAACGACCCAATCGTCTACTACCGGAGGCAGATCCATTCGTTCTATTTGAAACCTTGACACTAATTCCTTGAGTATCTCGTCATCTCTTTGCTTTACCTTGAAAAGACTTCCAAGTCTCGACCTTGATGGCCCCGACGTGTGCTTTTACAGAGGCATCTGCAAGCATAAAAAATGAGTCAATAGAATTAGGGGGTAAGTTATGATACCATATTATAGCTCCTTTTGACAAGGTCTCTCTAAACTTTTTCGGTAGGATGGGTTTGATTTCATCATGCTCCAAGCCGTTCCCCTTGATGGCGCATGTGTAGGAGGTCACATGTTCATTTGGATCAGTCGTTCCATTATACTTTGGGATTTTGGGCATAGAGAACTTTTTAGGGATCGGCTTTGGAGCTGCGCTCGGAGGGAAAGGCTTTTGGATGAACTTCTTGGAATCCAAGCCTTTCAGTATCGGTGATGCTCCTGGGATTTGATCGACTCTGGAATTATAGGTTTTCACTTTTTTGTCGTTAGCTTCGATTCTATTTTCTCCCATTTCTACCCTTTTCATCAATTCCTCGAGCATCTTTATTATCTTAGGATTTGCCCGGTTTCAGCTTCACTTAGCCTTTCTGTGACTGAGGGCTTCCTCGAGTATCGGTTGGTATGTTTGGAAGGGTCCTGATGGGCTTAGGAGTGTTCAGATGGATGTCAGATCGTTTTGACCTTGGTTGAGATGCTGGAGATTTGCTGGTCTCTGGTGTACTTTGTTATCGAGTAGCAGGTCTCGCGATCGCGAAAAGTCTTTTTGGGAAGCTAAGTTTGTCCCTTACATTCATAAACAGGGTGTCATGTTCGTGAATAGTTGGAGCCATTGGTATCCTCATTGGCGAGTGAAGGGCTCATGTTCACATAGTGGAGAACCTAGCTGGGAGCCGACTGGGAGTAAGCCTTCGCGTTCGAGAGACAAGGTCTTTTTGGAGTATTGTTTCTCGGGCTTTGGGGTTAGTATATTGCCTAGGCTTGTCTTGAGGGTATTTCCCCCCCGTAGATTTTGATGCGTACTATGTGTTGGGGGTGATAAACGTACGTGGCGATGAGCGTGTTTGCGTACACTATGGTTATTCATAATCGGGATAGACCTTAGGCTATTATGTACCTTGTTTTGCCGTGTTTTCTTTACTTGTATGACTAATTGGACTATTATTCATGCTAGAAATCATGTTTAGGCCTTATGATTTATGCTTATCCATTTGATACATGTTTGGGCTACTTTGCTGTATTGAGTCGTTTCTTGGATTTTAGTCATACCTTTCAGCCATGATATTATATTCGCGTGTTATTTCACCATTTATGTATATTTCTTACCTATAATCTCATATGTTGATTTCCTTACTTGAGTATTACAGGTTTGAGTGGATTTATGGCACGTAGATATAATTCGTGCCCTGTGTTGACTTCTGATACTGTGAGATGTTGGTATATTGAGTGTTGAGCAGATTAATGATTGAAAGTCGTGTTGATATTGATTTTGAGGAGACGCGTACATTAGGCCCCCTTATTGGGCTGAGTGGTATTGATATTGAGGTGACGCGTGCGCTAGGACATTGGGTTGAGTTATGATCGTTGAATTTTGATTCGATTAGTACTTGGGCTAGGATCCGTGTCAAGACCCGGATTTCCCACCCTCGGGAGTCATGATGGCGCCTACTAGTGGAATCTAGGCAAACCAAACCTTAATTACCTTTTTCATTAACACGTTACCTTATTTAACAATTATCAGCAATCACATGCAAACAATGGATTTAATAATAGGAAGTCTTAAATTATAGAAAAAAAACTGAATAGAAATGCGGAAAATTCAATATAAGCCTCTACCCAAGACTGGTGTCACAATACTCACGAACTACTAAGAGTAATAAATACAATCGTCTGAAAGAAAACACAAATGTTAGTCTCGAGTACAATGAGATAGCAGACTGAAATAATAAATAGAGGAGATGCCGAGCCTGCAGACGCTTGAAGGGCTACCTCGG
>ML438464.1:0-46892 GCA_005239525.1 Nicotiana knightiana | reverse complement strand
TTCGTGCTTTACACTCTTTCCTCACAATATCAAACAATGCACGACATCACCCTTCGTGCTTTAAACTCTTTCCTCACAATAGCAAACAATGCACGACATCACTCTTCGTTCTTTAACACTCTTCCTCACCCAAACAACAATCACAAATAAAGGGAAAGGGAGCAAACAAAATAGAAATAGGAATCCCGGCAAGGGAACATCAATTAAATAATTAAATCCCGGCAAGGGAACAATAACAGTAATCTCAACATACAGTGCACGGTATCACCCTTCGTGCTTTATCACTCTTCCTCACAATAGCAAATAGTGCACGACATCACCCTTCGTGCTTTAACATTCTTCCTCATCCAAACAACAATTACAAACAAGGGCAAGGGAGTAAACATAATAGAAATAGAAATCCCGGCAAGGGAACATCAATTAAACAATTAAATCCCGGCAAGGGAACAATAACAGTAATCTCAACATCCCAGCAAGGGAGATAATCACTAAAGTAACAATGACCCGACAAAGGTATATTTTAATAACTCTTTCTCTTTCTTTCACTTTCATTTCATAATTTACTCTATCACTTGAGCCAATGCTCCAAAGGATTCAATTATCTCATATATCTTCACCGTTCGTGTTACAAATCGAGCCAATGCTCCTTGAAGTTTAAAGATCACAATTCGCTTCACATGCTCTTTACAACATATAGAAATCATCAATTAAGCATGGAAGTTACGACAAAATCAGAATATTCGCAATATAAAGACTCACGGTCATGCTAGACACCAATTTATAGATACTCGTCACCATGCCTATACATTGTACTCGACAATTAACAAGTAGCAAATAAGACTCAACTCCTATTCCCTCAAGCTAAGGTTAGACCAAACACTTACCTCGGGTCTAAAATATAGTAATCAACCCTCTAACACCGCCTTTCCTTTAGAATTCAACTCCAGAATGGTATTATGTAGGCATAATTAACTCAAGTATATCAATAAGGATTCAATAATTCTATTACATAGCCTAATTACCCATTTCCATGCATTCTTCCAAAATAACAAAATGTGACCCCGGGCCCGCTTGGTTGAAACATGAGACTCGGACCAAAACCATGTCACCCATTCACCCACGGGCCCGAATATATAATTTGTTTTCAAATTCGACCCCAAAACGAGGTCTAAATCAAGAAAATTGAAAAGGGCCTAACTCTACCCAAATTCCAAATTTTCTACTCTAAATTGCATGTTTTAGGCTTAGATTCCAGGGTGAAATCTTGTAAAAAGAAGTTAAGGAGTAAAGAAAATGAGTTCGAAATCACTTACTAATGTTTTGGAGAAGAAAGAATGTTTAGAAAATGGCCTCTTATGTTTTTAGGGCTTTGAAAAATGAAAATAACTGAAATTCCCGTCTATTTATACTCCCTCAGGTACCCCCACCGCGGACCACGAAAAATGGACCGTGGCCGCGCTAGCAAAGGCCAAGAAAAGCTGAAGAAAATCAAGAAAAATGACTGCAGTGACATGCTTTAGTATTTTGGCCATAACTTTGTCTAAAGATGTCCAAATTGCGATTTCTTTACCTTTATGAAAACTACACACGAAGGGATACAACTTTGATTTTTGAATCATCTCAAAATTCCTTGTAGATCAAAATATATAGGTCTCCGAAGTTGGACCAGTGGCCCAGCTCCTCCACCGCGGACCACGAAAAATCGACCACGGCCGCGAAGCCCTCAGCGCGGTCCGCGAAAAAGGACCGCGGACCATGGTGGTAAGTTCAGGGATCTGAGTTCTGTGACCTCCAACAGCTATATTGTAAGCCTAAAGACCTCCCGGGACCTACCCGAAACTCACCTGAGTCATCGGACCTCAAACCCAATGAACACACGACCTCAAAATCATCCTACGGACTTATTCGAGTAATGAAACCACCAAAATAACATCAAAAACAATGAATCAAACATCAAAATCGCTAGTTTTCCTTCAAACTTCATAAACTTTCAAATTTAGAGTTTTAAGTCCGAAACACGTCAAACGACGTCCAATTTCAACCAAACTTCACAGTAATATATTAAACCACATATAAGACCTGTACCGGGTGTCGGAACCAAAATACGGGCCCGATACCAACACATTATAACCAATTTTCATTTCACTTTTCTTTATAAATTTCAGAAAACAATTTTACTCAAAAATTCATTTCTCGGGCTAGGGACCTCGGAATTCGATTCCGGGCATACGCCCAAGTCCCATATTTTCCTACGGACCCTCCGTGATCATCAAATCACGGGTCCGGGTCCGTTTACCCAAAATGTTGACCTAAGTCAAATTTACTCATTTTAATATCAAATTTTTAGCATTTTTTTTTCTTCAGAATTTCATATTTAAGCTGTCAGGCTACGCACCCGGATTGCGCACGCAAATTGAGGCAACTACAGATGAGGTTTTCAAGGCCTCGGAAGCACGGAATGGGTAATAAACTAGGTGATAACCCTTTGGGTCGTCAGATTCTCCACCTCTAAAACAACCGTTCGTCCTCGAACGGACAGAAGAAGGAAGTACCTGAGTCGAGGAATAAATGAGGGTAACGGCTCCGCATATCAGACTCGGACTCCCAGGTAGATGCCTCAGGAGGCTTACCTCTCCACTGAACACAAACAGAAGGGAAACTCTTGGATCTCAACTGACGAACCTGCCGGTCTAGAATAGCTACCGGCTCCTCCGCATAAGATAAGTCCTTGTCCAACTGGACAGCGCCTAAGTCAAGAACATGAGATGGATCTGCAATATACCTCTGGAGCATAGATACATGAAACACCGGGTGCATGGCTGACAAACTAAGTGGCAAGGCAAGTCTATAAGCCACCTCTCCCACTCGAGCAAGAATCTCAAACGGACCAATGAACCTAGGTCTAAGCTTGCCCTTCTTCCCAAATCTCATCACGCCCTTCATAGGCGACACTCGGAGCAATACTCGCTCACCAACCATGAAAGTCACATCTCGAACCTTGCGATTTGCATAACTCTTTTGCCTGGACTGAGCTGTACGAAGCCTATCCCGAATGATCCTGACCTTGTCCAAGGCCTCCTGAACCAAATTTGTACCCAACAACCGAGCCTCTCCCGGCTCAAACCATCCAACCGGAGATCGATGCCGCCTACCATATAAAGCCTCAAAAGGAGCCATCTGGATACTCGACTGGTAGCTGTTGTTGTAGGCAAACTCTGCTAAAGGCAAGAACTACTCCCATGAACCTCCAAAGTCAATAACACAAGCTCGGAGCATATCCTCTAATATCTGAATAATCCGCTTGGAATGCCCGCCCGTCTGGGGATGAAAGGATGTGCTCAACTCAACCCGTGTGCCCAACTCTCGCTGAACTGCTCTCCAGAAGCGCGAGGTAAACTGCATATCCCGGTCCGAAATGATAGATGCCGGCACACCATGAGGACGAACGATCTCCCGAATATAAATCTCAGCTAATCCCACGGATTTTCACGACCCCAAATACTAACCGGCCGTGATGACGCCTATCATGGAACTAGGCTAGCCGACTACCGCGTTTTCACATTTCTTTTTTTGAAAATCCCATTTAAGTTTCAAGCAATTCATAACAATATACAGAAAGTTCTTAATATAATAGGCAAATTTTATATACAGTACTGCCATCCCCAAAACCCGGAGCCAACGTGTCATGAGCATCTAGTGAAATAATCCAAAATAAACTATTATAATACAAATCTCTGAGTCAAAGCTAAATACACAGGAAGGGAAAACAGAGATGCTGTGGACGCTGGACAACTACCTATATATCCCGCAATCCGGCTCCACTGCGGACGATAAAGGCTAATGCTTAAGGTCTGCTCCTGAATCTGCACACAGAGGTGCAGGGAGTAATGTGAGTACACCAACTCAGTAGTAATGAAAATAAATCAGGTCTGAGCAGCAAGAACCATATAAAATCAATGTCATCAAATCATAGGAGGCACAACCTTACTTTCAAATAGTATAACATAGATGTATGAAATCGTCATGCCTTAAAAATCAACTTCCGAAAACCCTTTAACGATATATATATCTTTCAACAACTTCAACCGAAAGGTCTAGCATAAAAATGAAATGAATCATATAGAGGCCCCTCAGGCAAAACATATTACATAAGCTCAGAATGAAAGTAACGGAATCATAAGTAGCCTCTTGGCAAAACATGTATCATAATCAGCCCCTCGGGCATGCCTCACAGTCACTCAAATCAGTCAATCAGCACCTCACAGTCACTCATAATCAATCAGTCAGCACCTCACGGTCACTCATACCTTCCCAATCACTCGTCACTCGGCAGTCGCACTCAGTAAGTACCTGCGCTCACTGGGAGTGTGTACAGACTCCGTCTTCGGAGGGGCTCCTTCAGCCCAAGTGCTAAATAAACAGCCAAATCATGGCATCAATCGCTTTCAGGTTCCCGGCCTGTCTCATATCATAAATGTCCTTACAACATTGGCCCTCAGCCGCACTCAGTCAGACACTCTCAACATGCCACTCGGGCCGTAAGTAAAACGGGGTTCTCGACCCGAAAATAGTATTTCCTTTCAAGAAAAAGTAATATCATCAAATATGAGTGTCAACAATTTCACAAGAAGACTGAGTGTAAAATCATAGTTCGAGTAGTGAGAATATTAGTAAAGTAGCCCCCACGGGGTTAAAACAGATCGGCACTAGGCCCCAAACATGGCTCATAGCCCAAATATTACACAATTCTTTTAGAACATAATTAACATAAGGTTTAGAGTAAAATGTGCAACTCAATAGTTGCCGTGGAGAGGAACAAGTCCAATACAAAAATCAGTGCGCGCCACATACTCGTCATCCGACATGTGCGCCATTCTAAAAACAGTGAGAAATACGAAGTCCGGGGTTTCATATCCTCGGGACAAAATTTATAACCATTACTTACCTTTACCGGGCCGCGACACTAGTCCGCTATGCCTTTGCCCCTCAAATTGGCTCCGATTGCTCCGAATCTAGCCAAAAACCAGTTAACATCATCAAAATATACTCATGGAACACAACCCAATCGAAACCATCAAATTTAAATAAAATCTCGAAATTCGGCCAAACCCGAGCCTCGGGTCCACATCTCGGAATCTAATTTTTTTTACATCATTAGAACCCTCGTCCTATAACGATTCTATACATACCAAGAACATCAAAATCGGACCACAATTGCCATTCCAAAACCTCAAAAGAAAAATAGATTCTCATGGACCCTTCTTCCCCAACTTAGCTAAATTTCCAGAATTTTTGTGGCTTAAATCACTTAAGAATTGACATAGAAACGTGTTATGAAGTTGAAATTCTTACCTCCAAATGATTTCCCTTCAATCCCTTCTCAAAAGCTCTCAAATTCGCATGCAACTATGGAAGAAATGGGAACCAATTTCGCATCCTAGCCTTTTAAAACATTCTGTCCAGCAAAACAAATTCCTTCACTGCGATCGCAAACTTCGGCACACGATTGCGAAGAACAAACTTACTGCCCCATCAATTTACCTTACGCGATTGCAGACAACCTCACACGATCGCGATTCATCAAGACTTAAACCCACGTGATCGCAAACCATTCCATGCGATCGCGATTAACAAAAATCCTACCTCACCAATTAACCCTACGCGATCGCAAACATCCTCACGCGATCGCGTAGAAGAGAACCAGAACTTTACACCAGCAGCAATCTACCCAGATTTTTAAGCCAAAAGTTGGTCCGTTAACCATATGAAACACACCCGAGGCCCTCGGGACCTCAACCAAACATACCAACATATCCCATAACCTCATTCAAACTTAGTCGAGCCTTCGGAACACCAAAAACAACACGAAAAAACCAAATTTACATCAAATTCAAGCCTAAGAACTTTGAAACTTCTAAAATTCGCCAACTACGCCGAAACCAACCAAAACACCTCCGATTGACCTGAAATTTTGCATACATAACCAAAATGACATTACGAACCTGTTCCAACTTCCGGAATTCCATTCCGACCCTGATAGCCTATTTTCCACTGCCGACCAGAAATCGCCAAAAACTAACTTTCACCAATTCAAGCCTAATTCTACACCAGACATCACAAAAACATTCCGAACACACTCCTAATTCCCAAATCACCTAACGAAGCTATTCGAGCCATAAAATCTGCATTCCGAGGTCATTTACCAATAAGTCATACTCTCAGTTGACTTCCTCAACTATTAGGCTACTTTAAAAGGCTAAATGCCTAAACTCTCACCATAACCACTCCGGACCCAAACCAACTGATCCAACACATCAAAAATAAGATAGCAATACATAACAAATGCAGAAATAGGGGAAATGGGGGTAAATCTCACGGAACGATCGGTCGGGTCATTACATATGAATAGGAGACGACCACAAGAATGAAATGCGCTGACATGGTCAGCCTATCAACAATGACCCAAACTGCGTCGAACTTATTTCGAGTCAATGAAAGCGCAGTAACGAAGTCCATAGTGATCCGCTCCCACTTCCACTCGGGAAGCTCAATCCTCTGAAATAAACCACCAGGCCTCTGATGCTCGTACTTAACCTGCTGACAATTCAAACAACGAGCCACATATGCTACAATATCCTTCTTCATTCTACGCCACCAATAATGCTGCCGCAAATCCTGATACATCTTCGCGGCGCCCGGATGAATAGAGTACCGGGAACTATGGGCCTCCTCTAAAATCACCTCTCGGAGCCCATCCATATTAGGCACACAAACTCTACCCTGCAATCTTAAGACTCCATCATCATCTAATGTAACCTGCTTGGAACCTCCTCACTGCACCGCGTCTCTAAGGACACATAAATGGGGATATCAAGTTGCCGATCACGGATACGCTTCAATAATGAAGAACGAGAGACCGTGCAAGCTAACACACGATTGGGCTCAGAAACATCTAGCCTCACGAACTGATTGACTAAAGCCTGAACATCCAAAGCAAGCGGCCTCTGACTGACCGGAATAGAAGCAAGAATGCCCATACTAACTGACTTTCTAATCAAAGCATCGGCCACCACATTGGCCTGTCCCGGGTGATATAAGTTAGTGATATCATAATCTTTCAGCAACTCCAACCACCATCTCTGCCTCAAATTCAACTCCTTTTGCTTGAACAAGTACTGAAGACCTTATGATCCGTGAACACCTCACACGCCACGCCATACAGATAGTGCCTCCAAATCTTCAATGCGTGAACAATGGCTGCCAACTCCAAATCATGAACTGGATAGTTCTTCTCATGAATCTTCAACTTCCTCGAAGAATAAGTGATGACCTTGCCACCCTGCATCAACACTGCACCAAGCCCAAAATAGGAAGCATCGCAATAGACTGTATAAGGCCTTGAACCTGTGGGCAAAACCAATACTGGTGCCGTAGTCAGAGCTGTCTTGAGCCTCTGAAAACTCACCTCACACTCGTCCGACCATCTGAACTGGGCACCCTTCTGGTCAACCTGGTCATCGGGGCTGCAATAGATGAGAATCCCTCCACGAACCGATGATAGTAGCCTGCCAATCCCAAGAGACTCCGAATCTATGTAGCTGATGCTGGTCTAGGCCAGTTCTTAACTGCCTCAATCTTCTTCGGGTCAACCTGAATACCCTCTTCTGATACGACATGACCCAGGAATGCAACTGAAGTCAACCAGAACTCACAATGCAACTGAACTCAACCAGAACTCACACTTCGAAAACTTTGCATATAGCTGACTATCCTTCAGAGTCGGAAGAACCACTTTGAGATGCTGCTCGTGCTCCTCCTGACTGCGGGAGTATATCAATATATCATTAATGAAGACTATCACGAACGAGTCCAAATAAGGCCTGAACATTCAGTTCATCAAGTCCATAAAAGCTGCTGAGGCATTTATCAACCCAAATGACATGACCAAAAACTCGTAATGCCTGTACCGAGTGTAAAGCTGTCTTAGGGACATCGGATGCCCTAATCCTCAACTGATGGTAGCCAGATCTCAAGTCTATCTTTGAAAATACTTTGGCACCCTGAAGCTGATCGATCAAATCATCAATCCTCGGTAGTGGATACTTATTCTTGATTGTAACCTTGTTCAATTGCCGGTAATCTATGCACATCCTTATCGAACCATCTTTGTTCTTGACAAACAATGCTGGAGCACCCCAAGGAGAAACACTAGGCCTAATGAAGCCTTTACTCAACAAATCCTGTAACTGCTCCTCCAATTCCTTCACAATACTGATATCGAGATACGATGCTCACCTCATAATTACCCAAAATAATGTGATTCACCTAACACCACCTGGAGCGGCGCCTACCTGGTAAGTTAAGGCTCCATAATTATAGCACGTATTTAGCAAATTACGCGCAGATGGTTAATTAGTTTATTTATTTATTTATTAATTAATTAATTAATATTATTATTATTACTCTGATTTTTATACATAAGTCTTTAACAAGCATGACTTCCTACCAGTACTTATAGTAAAAGAAACAAAATTTAATTCACAAGGGAGAATTTCCATCACAAGGATCTCATCCTTACATAACTTCCACCGCGGCTCGAGGTCCGGTCTAAATATACCAAATCATTTCAACACGCGAGGATCTCGTCCTCGATTCTGAATCACAAGTAATATGCATATCGCCACTCGAAAGATTCCATTCCCTTCATCTAAATATTTTCGTTAAGCAAAATTTCAACACGTAATGGTAAACACAGTTAACACCATAGAATTTCTCAATACAAGTATTCACATAAGTAGATTTTGGAGTTACGAAGCTCGACCGAAAGAGGATCATATTAGAAGAATTTTATTAGATAAGCATAACTGAATTAAGTTCAGAAAGTTATTACTTTATAACAATTAGAGATTGTTCTTTTAGTGAAATCATTTAATGTAACGACCTCGTCCATACCATAGAAAACATATCAACAGACTAGGTCTCCACCTCTAGGAATCTAACCTCCACTTTCGACATTCCGACTCCTTTTTCCCTAGGTCGCCATGTAGTTGAGTTGTAGCTGCAATGGGGCACGTAGCCCGAGTGCTCTGATGAAATATGACTCTCCCAAGTCTAGGGCAATTTCTACCACCAGCCGACATAAAGTATCAATCTGTACTGAGCTCGTCCGAAATTCCCAACTTTATACATTCCAAACCAAAACCGATATGACACGCGGCCTCGCAATCTATTCCTTGGAAGTGGACTTCCCCCACGTGGCACGAAGTCATAGGTCACAATACCTGATAATCCACGATGTTAAACTTCACGGCTCATATAAATCAACCCCGTTGCTTTACACTTATTCCCATGGTGTGCAATACTTCACGGAAGCGGTCAAGAAAATCATCTGGGTCTTCAAAAGATATACCACTGAAATGGAGTGGAACTTGTTTGGTAACTTGTCCAACCTCAATAAACGGACTAGTGCATCCTGCAGCCATGGAGTAGCAATCCTTCCGGAGTCTGAACTAGTCCAACATATACTGTCTGAGCTAGAACCTCCGCATCTAGATTCATTTGAGACTGTACAATAAGTGCTGATGTTCGAGCTTTAGACTGCGCTCTGCTTCTGTCTCTTCCCTTGATCGTAGTTGTCACTGGTGCTTCATCTCTGGTTCGGTCGTAGATGCTTCGTGTGTTGTCGAGATTAGTGAGAGGACAAGAGTAGGCAAGTTCAATCATCAATGATAGAATAAATTTGCATGATGAAGATGAAGAAATGTGGAGTTATTCCTAACTTTGCAGCCTCTGGGGGATAAATACAGACGTCTCCATACCGATCCCTCAGACTCTACCAAGTTGTCCGTGAGTTGTGAGACCTAAGCAACCTAGAGCTCTGATACCAACTTGTCACCACCTGGATTTCCCACCCTCGGGAGTCGTGATGGCGCATACTAGTGGAAGCTAGGCAAGCCAAACCTTAATTACCTTTTTCATTAACACGTTACCTCATTTAACAATTATCAGCAATCGCATGCAAACAATGTAATTTAATAATAAAGAAGAAGTCTTAAATTATAGAAAAAAAAACTGAATAGAAATGCGGAAAATTCAACATAAGCCTCTACCCAAGACTGGTGTCACAATACTCACGAACTACTAAGAGTCCTAAATACAATCGTCTGAAAGAAAACACAACTGTTTGTCTCGAGTACAATGAGACAACAGACTGAAATAATAGATAGAGGAGACGTCGAGCCTGCGGACGCTTCCAAGGCTACCTCGGCATCTTGCTGGACTGAAGGACTGCTCCTGCGCTACTGCTGCTGTCCAAGACCTGGATCTGTGCAAAAGAGCACATAGTGTAGTATCAGCACAACCGACCCCATGTGCTGAGTAAGTGCCTAGCCTAACCTCGGCGAAGTAGTGACGAGGCTAGGACCGGACTACCAAGTAAACCTGTGTTATATATATATAACGAAAAAGAAATACAGGAAGTAATAAATCAATAAAGGAAGGGGAACACGCTGTGGGGAGATAACAGTTTCATATAAGAAATCTCAAATAAAGAAAGGAACAACAAGGCCAAAATATCAATAAGGATCAGAAATCACAAACTTGCACGACATCACCCTTCGCGCTTTTACTCTCGTCCTCACTATGAAATGTATAATGTAATCAATGTAAATCATGGCACGGCATCACCCTTCGTGCTTTTACTCTTGTCCTCACTATGCAATGTACAATGTAATCAATGTAAATCATGGCACGACATTACCCTTCGTGCTTTTACTCTCTTTCCTCACAGTATTATAAATGAATATCTGTACGGAATGGTACATCATACGTCACGACATCACCCTTCGTGCTTTACACTCTTTCCTCACAATATCAAACAATGCACGACATCACCTTTCGTGCTTTAAACTCTTTCCTCACAATAGCAAACAATGCACAGCATCACCCTTCGTGCTTTAACACTCTTCCTCACCCAAACAACAATCACAAACAAAAATCAAGGGAGTAAACAGAATAGAAATAGGAATACCGGCAAGGGAACATCAATTAAACAATTAAATCCCGGCAAGGGAATAATAATAGTAATCTCAACATACAGTACACAACATCACCCTTCGTGCTTTATCACTCTTCCTCACAATAGCAAACAGTGCATGACATCACCCTTCGTGCTTTAACACTCTTCCTCACCCAAACAACAATCACAAACAAGGGCAAGGGAGTAAACAGAATAGAAATAGAAATCCCGCCAAAGGAACATCAATTAAACAATTAAATCCCAGCAAGGGAACAATAACAGTAATCTCAACATCCCAGCAAGGGAGATAATCACTAAAGTAACAATGACCCGGCAAGGGTATATTTTAATAACTCTTTCTCTTTCTTTCACTTTCATTTCATAATTTACTCTATCACTTGAGCCAATGCTCCAAAGGATTCAATTATCTCATATATCTTCACCGTTCGTGTTACAACTCGAGCCAATGCTCCTCGAAGTTTAAAGATCACAATTCCCTTCACATGCTCTTTACAACATATAGAAATCATCAATTAAGCATGGAAGTTACAACAAAATCAGAATATTCGCAATATAAAGACTCACGGTCATGCTAGACACCAATGTATAGATACTCGTCACCATGCCTATACATCGTACTCGACAATTAGCAAGTAGCAAATAAGACTCAACTCCTATTCCCTCAAGCTAAGGTTAGACCAAACACTTACCTCGGATCCAAAATATAGCAATCAACCCTCTAACACAGCCTTTCCTTTAGAATTCAACTCCGAAATGGTATTATCTAGACATAATTAACATAACTATATCAATAAGGATTCAATAATTCAATTACATAGCCTAATTACCCATTTCCACGCATTCTTCCAAAATAACAAAATTCGACCCCGGGCCCGCTTGGTCCAAACACGAGGCTCGGACCAAAACCATGTCATCCATTCACCCACGGGCCCGAATATATAATTTGTTTTCAAATTCGACCCCAAAATGAGGTCTAAATCAAGAAAATTCAAAATGGCCTAACTCTACCCAAATTCTCAATTTTCTACTCTAATTTGCATGTGTTAGGCTTAGATTCCAGGGTGAAATCTTGTAAAAAGAAGTTAAGAAGTAAAGAAAATGAGTTAGAAATCACTTACTAATGTTTTGGAGAAGAAAGAGTGTTTGGAAAATGGCCTCTTATGTTTTTAGGGCTTTGAAAAATGAAAATAAATGAAATTCCCGCCCATTTATACCCCCCTCAGGTCCCCCACCGCGGACCACAAAAAATGGACCTTGGCCGCGCTAGCAAAGGCCAAGAAAAGCTGAAGAAAACCAAGAAAAATGACTGCAGACATGCTTTAGTATTTTGGCCATAACTTTGTCTAAAAATGTCCAAATTATGATTTATTTACTTTTCTGGAAACTAGACACGAAGGGATACAACTTTGATTTTTGAATTATCTCAAAATTCCTTGTAGATCAAAAGATATAGGTCTCCGAAGTTGGACCAGTGACCCAGCTCCTCCATCGCGGACCACGAAAAATCGACCGCGGCCGCGAAGCTCTTAGCGCGGTCCGCGAAAAAGGACCGTGGACCACGGTTGTAAGTTCAGGGATCTGAGTTCTGTGACCTCCAACAGCTATATTTTAAGCCTAAAGACCTCCCGGGACCTACCCGAAACTCACCCGAGCCCTCGGAACCTCAAACCCAATGAACACACGACCTCAAAATCATCCTATGGACTTATTCGAGTAATGAAACCACCAAAATAACATCAAAAACAATGAATCAAACATCAAAATCACTAGTTTTCCTTCAAACTTCATAAACTTTCAAATTTAGAGTTTTAAGTCCGAAACACGTCAAACGACGTCCAATTTCAACCAAACTTCACAGAAATATCTTAAACCACATATAAGACCTGTACCGGACGCCAGAACCAAAATACGGGCNTTTTTCTTCAAACTTCATAAACTTTCAAATTTAGAGTTTTAAGTCCGAAACACGTCAAACGACGTCCAATTTCAACCAAACTTCACAGAAATATCTTAAACCACATATAAGACCTGTACCGGACGCCAGAACCAAAATACGGGCCCGATACCAACACATTCTAACCAATTTTCATTTCACTTTTCTTTATAAATTTCAGAAAAAACAATTTTACTCAAAAATTCATTTCTCGGGCTAGGGACCCCGGAATTCGATTTCGGGCATACGCCCAAGTCCCATATTTTCCTATGGACCCTCCGGGACCGTCAAATCATGGGTCCGGGTCCGTTTACCCAAAATGTTGACCAAAGACAAATTTACTCTTTTTAATATCAAATTTTTAGCATTTTTTTTTTCAGAATTTCATATTTAAGCTGTCAGGCTACGCGCCCGGACTGTGCACGTAAATCGATGCAACTAAAGATGAGGTTTTCAAGGCCTCGGAAGCACAAAATGGGTAAGAAACTAGGAGATGACCCTTTGGGTCGTCACAATCCGCTCCTCCGGAGTCTGATGATAACCCATGGTCTTCGGGCCCTATGAGTGCAGGTACATGGTATGTGCTATGTGAGGGGCTTTATGACAGGAACTCGTACAATGCTGAGATTATGCTTCCTTGATGATTAAACTGTGAATTTGTTGATTTCGGTATTGATACATATTATGCTAGCTTAGAGACGTATCTTCCTCATGCTAATTGATACTTCATATCTTGAGACTGATGACTTAGATGATTTGATTGGAAAACATGCCTAGCTCCCGTTAATATGAATAAGTTGAACTTGTTATCCTTGCGTTGTTCTTGTTGTTTTTCCTTTATTATTATTATTATTATTATTATTATTGTTATTATTATTATTATTATTATTATTTTTGTTATTATTATTTTTGTTTTTTTTTTGTCAAACATAAATTTTATTCAACCAAGTGTATATATCTACTAATCCTTTTGGACTCTAGGACTAGCCCTCTATAGTCAATACCTATCTAAGTAGCGTCTCAAACTATACAAATAAGCTAAATAAATTGCTACTTCTATATAGGAAAGCAATTCAGACTCTCTAAAACTTTTTGCCATTTGTGATATCTCTTCCCTCTACTATGCATCTGGAGGACAATTTCTCTTACTTTATATGCACTCTCTTTCTTTTCCTGTTGGAATCTTCGACTATTTTGTTCATGATAGACAAGATAAACAGTAGCAGCAAACAACCATCTCACAATTTCTTGTCTTGCTCTGCCTCCCGTGTCCTTTTTGCCATCCAATTTAGTTCTTCATTCCATGTCTTTACCTGTCTAGGCTCTCCTATCCATTGTAGAAAGGTAGACCATATATCTCTTGTATAGGTACATCCAAAAACAAATGTGCAAAGGTTTCATCCACACTTGAGTTGCATAAAACACATTCCTTAGGGACATGGACCCCCCATCTTTCTAGTCGATCAATGGTAGCCAATCATTGTCGAACGCAAGACACAATATGAACTGATGTCTTGGTATCAACTGTTTTCATATAGTAATGTGTTTCCAAGGGACCTTCTAGTAATGTGGACATAGAGATAAATATGCTTTCTTGATGCTGAAACCTTCCTGAGTAGCACATTGCTGAAATTCCACTGTAAGATCCTTGTCCTTATACCAGATCCTGGCATAAAATAATTTCCTCACAAGCCAGCACACTTGTTTAGGTGTTGGCATAATGACTAGGCCCCTGTTTTTATATAGAATCCATGAATCCATAGTACTCAAAGAGACTCTTTTCTTGTGATCACTGCCCAAAGAAGCTTATAGATTTCTGCTTTGTTTCATGAGTGAAAGTTGATGTTCAAACCTCCAGTTGACTTGGGCATGCATAGTTGTTCCCATGACATTAGTTGTCACGACCCAAAAATCCTAACCCATTGTGATGGCGCCTATCGATGGTACTAGGCAAGCTGATTTTCAAAATACTTCCAATATTTCACAAAAGATAAATCAAAAGCTTTTACATGACAATTTTCATAAAAATGGGAGTTAAACTCAAAGTACAGTGAGGAAAAGTAACCCCAAACATCGGGGTGTCACCAAGTCATGAGCATCTAAACAACCAGTGTAAGAAACAATGTTTACAAGAGTTTGTGTCAAAATACCAATACAGAAAAGAAAATATAACAAGGAAGGAGAGACAAGGACTGCGAACGCCAGCAACTACCTCGTGAATCTCCGATACTCAACCACACACGAGATCAACGTCCTCCGTGTCCGGAAACACATGGATTTGCACATGAAGTGCATGGTGTAGCGTGAGTACAACCAACTCAGTTAGTAACAATAATAAATAAGGAACTAAAAGGTAGTGACGAGCTATACAAATATGTAAATATGTTTCAGTTTCGGTAATTTAAGTCAAATCAGTTACATATTACCAAGTTAAGGTAAAATCGGATACAATTTCCATAAATTTCAGAACAATGACATAAATCAGCTAAGTGCAGCAACAAATGAAACAAGTACAACCTCTCAGGGCAATAATCACTCAAGCTCTCTTAATAGCTCAAGCACTCCGATCTCAGACCTCAATACTCACACTCAATAGGTACCTGCGCTCACTAGGGGTGTACAGAATCCATAGGGGCTCCTTCAGCCCCAGCTATATCGCTGCGGCGTGCAGCCCGGTCCATAATATATAAATAGCCATAAGGCTCATTGCGGAATGTAACCCGATCCATATATATATATATATACACACACACACACACACACATATCCCTAAGGCTCATTGCGACGTGCAACCTGATACATACACATTCAGCCCCCAGGCTCGTTGCGGTGTGCAACCCGATCCATATACACTCACATAGCTCACAGTTCGGCACTCAGGCCCTATCTCAGTCACCAACCTCTCTAGTCTCTCGGGCTCTCAGAAATCATATAAATCATCATAGAAAGAGATAATAACATGTATCAACAAGAAAACAAGAGGAGACAGAGATATGATACGCAAGTAAAACTGTGATTGAGTACAAGACAACAAATAACAGCTAATTCAACAAGTACACGACTACTACGAGTCCCAACAGTGATATCATATGGCCTAAGCATGATTTCTAACATGAATTGCAGTCAAATTTCCATAAAATAGAGGGAGCATGTAGTTAACAGTAAGCTATTCGACTTTACAGTTTCACGGGACGGACCAAGTCACAATCCCCCACTGTGCACGCCCACACGCCCGTCACCTAGCATGTGCATCACCTCCAAAATAATCACATCATACCAAAATCTGGGTTTTCATACCCTCAAGACCAGATTTAAAACTATTACTTACCTCAAAACCTCACAAAACTCTATTCCAAAGTGCCTTTGCCTCTCGAATCGGTCTTCAAACACCCCGAATCTAGCCATAAGCAATATGATAGTCACAATGCACCATCATCCCCAATAGTGACCTCCTTAGCATCACCGTTATAGACCGTGTCCTTAAGGACAAGTAGGTGGGGGTCATCATACTGACGCTCCCTGATACAATCACAAAGAGAAGACTGAGAGACCATACAAGCCAATACTCGACGCGGCTCAAAAATATCCAATCTAACAAACTGGTTGGCTAAGTCCTGAACATCCAATGCCAATGGCCTCTCTACTACTGGAAGATATGCTAAGCTCCCCAAAGTCTCCACCCGACGACTCAAGGCATCGGTCACCACATTGGCCTTCTCGGGATGGTACAAAATGGTGATATCATAGTCCTTAAGAAGCTCCAACCATCTCCACTGACGCAAGTTAAGATCCTTCTGTTGAACATATGCTACAAACTCTGGTGATCAGTGTAAATCTCACAATGGACACCATACAAATACTGCTGCCAAATCTTCAAGGCATGAATAATAGCTGCTAACTCAAGGTCGCAGACATGATAGTTCGTTTCATAGGGCTTCAACTGGCATGAAACATAAGCAATAACTCTACCCTCCTGCATCAGAATACACCCAATACTGATCCGCTAAGCATCACAATACTCTGTGTAAGAACCAGAAGTTGATGGTAGAACTAGAACTTGAGCCGTGGTCAAAGAAGTCTTGAGCTTCTGAAAGCTCTCCTCGCACTTATCCGACCACCTGAAAGGAGCACCCTTTTGGGTCAATGTGTTCAAGGGCTATGCAATAGATGAGAAGCCGTCTACAAGACGATGGTAATAACTAGCCAAACCAAGAAAGCTCCGAATCTCTGTGGCTGAGACAGCCAGGGCCAACTCTGAACCGCCTCTATCTTCTTCGAATCTACCTGAATACCCTCACTGGACACCACATGCCCCAAGAACGCCACTGAACTGAGCCAAAACTCACACGTGGAGAACTTTTCCTAAAGCTTCTCCTTCCTCAACCGCTACAACACAATCCTCAGATACTGGGCATGCTCCTCCTGAATAAGAGAGTACACAAGGATATCATCAATGAATACATCAACGAACGAGTCAAGATAAGGATGAAACACACTATTAATCAGATGCATGAACGCTGCTGGGGTGTTGGTCAGCCCAAAAGACATCACAAGGAACTCATAATGGCCATATCGGATCCTGAAAGCTGTCTTAAGAATACCTGAGTCCCGAATCTTCAGCTGATGATACCCTGACCTCAAATCAATCTTGGAGAACACCCTCGCTCCCTAAAGCTGGTTGAATATATCATCAGTACGCGACAAAAGATACTTGTTCTTGATCGTGACCTTGTTCAACTACCTGTAATCAATGCACATTCTCATAGTACCATCATTCTTCTTCACAAATAGAATCGGTGCACCCCAAGGTGACACGCTAGGCCAAATAAACCTGTAATCAATGAGTTCCTGAAGCTGCTCCTTCAACTCCGCTGGTTCCATACGATACGGTGGAATAGAAATTGGCTAAGTTCCTAGCACCAAATCAATACCAAAGTCAATATCCCTATCACGCAGCATGCCCGACAGGTCCGCAGGAAACGCATTCGGAAAATCTTCCACCAAAGGAACATAATCAATAGTAGGGGTCTCTGCACTAACATCTCTCACAAAGGACAAATAAAATAGACAACCCTTCTCAACCATCCGCTGAGCCTTTAAGTATGATATCACTCTACTAGGAACATAGTCTATGGAGATGCTCCACTCAACCCTCGGCAATACCCGGCATCGCCAACGTCACAGTCTTAGCGTGACAATCTAGAATAACTTGACATGGAGACAACCAATCCATACCCAAAATCACGTCAAATCGATCATACTAAGCAACAAAAGATCTACTCTGGTGTCCAGACTCCCAATAGTCACCACACATGACCGATACACACGGTCCACAATAATAGTATCACCCACCATAGTAGATACATGAACAGATGAAACTAGAGACTCATAGGGCATATCCAGATAATGAGAGAAATACGAGGACGCATATGAATAAGTGGAACCAGGGTCAAATAATACATAGGCATCTCTGTGGAAAACTGATACCTGTGATCAAACCATCCGAAGTAATGGGATCTGGTCTGGCAGGGAGAGCATAGAAACGGGCCTGGACGCCCCCTGATCGGCCTCCCCCTCTCGGGAGATCCCTAGCCGATTGAACTCCACCCCGAGCTGGCTGAGTGGGTGGTGAAGTAACTGGTTCTGAAATCATAGACTGGCTCCTATACTGAGCTAGCTCAAAAATCATACAAATCAGCCCCAAAAGAGATAATAACAAGCATAACAAGAAAAAAAGAGGAGACGGAGATATGATACACAAGTAAAACTATGACTGAGTACAATACAACAAATAACAACTAATTCAACAAGTACACGACCGTTGCGGGTCCCAACAATGATATCATATGGCCTAAGCATGATTTCTAACATGAATTGCAGTCAAATTTGCATAAAACATAGGGAGCATGTAGTTAACAGTAAGCTATTAGACTTTACAGTTTTACGAGACGGACCAAGTCACAATCCCCCATGGTGCACACCCACACGCCCGTCACCTAGCATGTGCTTCACCTCCAAAATAATCACATCATACCAAAATCCAGGGTTTAATACCCTCAGGACTAGATTTAAAACTGTTACTTACCTCAAAACCTCACAAAACCCTACTCCAAAGTGCCTTTGCCTCTCGAATCGGTCTTTAAATGCCCCGAATCTAGCCATAAGCAGTATGATTTAATTAATATAGGCTAAAGGAATTAATTCCATAAGAAAAACACAAAACTATAAGCCAAAATCCAAAATTGGCCCAAACCCGGCCCCGGGCCCACTCAAAATCCGACAAAAAAATCCGAAAGCCCATTTACTCACGAGTCTAACCATACCAGATTTATCAAAATCTGACAATATTGGGTCATCGAAATCCCCAAAATTCACTCTCCAATTCACTAGGCCAAACCCCCAAATTTCACCACAAAAACTCACCAACTAGGTGTAAAATCAGTGGGTAAACATCATTATTGAAGATAAATGGACACAAGGATCTAACCTCAATAATCACTTCAAAATCCCTCTCAAAATCCGAGCTCAAACTGGTGAAAAATCTCGAAGTTCCGTATTTATATGTTCTGCCCAGGCCTTTCGCACCTACGACCTCTTATCGTACCTGCGGAACCGCTTTTGCGGAAACCACTAGGCTCGCACTGTGCTCCAAGTCTCACACCTGCGGAGGCGCTTCTGCGGCCCTTTGTTCGCTTCTGTGGAAATGCCCAAGCCCTAAATCTTCGCATCTATGGAGCCATTCTCGTATCTGCAGGCTCGTAGATGTGCATTCTCCTTCGCATCTGCGTCCCCTGCCCTTTCTGTCCTTTCCCGCTTCTGCGACCTTCCTCTTCGCTTCTGCATGATCGCACCTGCGATGAAACTTTTTAGGTGCGATTACATCAGCTGAGTCCAAACTTCAGCAGTCTTCCAACTTCAAAACTTGGTCCGTTAACCACCCGAAATCAACTCGAGGCCCCCAAGGCCTCAACCAAACATACCAACAAGTCTTATAACCCAATATGAACTTAGTCAAGTCCAAAATCACCTGAAACAACCTTAAAAACATGAATTACACACAGATTCAAGCCTAATGAACTTCGAAACTTCCCAATTCTACAAACGACGCCGAAACCTATCAAATCATGTCCGATTGATCTCAAATTTTGCGCACAAGTCATAAATGACTACAAAACTAGTCCAATTTTCGTAAATCCAATCCGACCCCGATATAAAAAATACACTGTCGGTCAAATTTGCCAAAATTCCAACTTTTGCCAATTCAAGCCTAATTCTACTACGAACCTTCAAATCATATTTCGGATGCGCCCCTAAGTCCAAAATGCTCTAACGAAGCTAACGGAACCATCAAAATTCAAATCCAAGGTCATTTACACATAAGTCAACATCCGACCGGCTTTTCCATCTTAAGCTTCCAATTAAGATACTAAGTGTCTCAATTCACTCTGAAATCACTTCGGACCCAAACCAACTAATCCGGTAAGTCATATAATAGATGTAGAACACAAAAGAAGCAGAAAATGGAGGAACATGGCTAAAACTCTCAAAACGACCGACCGAGTCGTTACATTAGTGCCTTCCTCAATGCATCATAGTTGCCTATCCAAAGAAAGGTTCTGCATATACTCCTTAGCAATTGAATTACTTTCGTTGGTAATCATAAGACTTAAGACCAATATGGTTGCATGTTAAATAACACGCTTTTGATCAGTTGCAATCTTCCACTGTATGATAGCAGCTTGGTAGTCCAGCATCTCATCTTTGATGTCATTCTCTCTACCAAGGGCATACAATGTTGTACAATGAGTTTCCTATAGGAGAGGGTAACACCAAGGTACTTAAAGGTCATATCCCCTAAAGTAAATTGCATTTCAGTCAAGATTTGTTCCTTCAATATTGGTGAGACACCAGTGATATACAGAGACTTTTGTCCAAATTTGCCCCGAGGCCAGAAACATTTGAGAAGTGATTGAATGCTTGGAGAAACAACTGGATTGATGTTGTATCAGCTCGACAACATATTATGAGATCATCCTCAAAGCATATATGAACCAACTTCATCTTCCCATACCTTGGATGGTAGTTAAAGTCAGGCTTATGTTGTAGTTGCTTGAGGGTCCTGTTCAAGTATTTCTAGTCAATACAAAAAGGTAAGGAGACATATGGTCCTCCTGCCTCAGCCCCTTTTTTTACACAAACTTAGGAGTAATCCCTTCATTTATCAAGAGCGAGTAGATCACTGTGGTAACACATTCCATGTTCCAATACACAAACTTACCCAGGCAAGCAAAATTCCACAGTACGCTCTTTAGGAAACCCCACTCCACTGAATCATATGCTTTCCTTATGTCAATTTTAATAAGACATCTAGTTGATAATACTTTCTAAGTATAGCCTTTAAACAATTCATGAGCCACTATAACATTGTCCTGTATACTCCTCCCTGCTATGGGATGGCCCTACCAGAGAATCCACTACTAGCTTCAACCTGGCAGTGAGAATATTTGCTATGAGCTTATACATGGTGGTGCAACAAGCTATAAGTCTATACTCTTTCACTTATGTTGGATTAGAGACCTTGGGTACTAATGTTATTGTAGTGCAGTTGATATCTTTTAATATTTTTTCATTATCAAAGAGCTGTAGGATGTGACTTCCTCTTCTATTATTTCCCAATACTCGTGAAAGAATTCTGCAGTGAACCCATCTACTACTACTATAATTATTATTGCTATTATTATTATTATTATTATTATTATTATTATTATTAATTTTTATTATTATTATTTTTATTATTATTATTATTATTATTGTTATTATTATTATTATTATTATTGTTATTATTATTATTATTATTATTTATTATTATTATTATTATTTATTATTATTACTATTATTATTATTATTATTATTGTTATTATTATTATTATTGTTATTATTATTATTATTGTTATTCTTATTCTTATTCTTATTATTGTTATTGTTATTATTATTATTGTTATTATTATTATTATTATTAATATTATTATTAATAATATTATTATTATTGTTATTATTATTATTATTATCTTTATTATTTTTATTATTGTTATTATTATTGTTATTGTTATTATTGTTATTGTTATTACATATTCTCCCAAGATCTACAAGGCTGGCGGTAGTCTGCACGGCCATTCAGATCTAGTCACAAAATGACAAAATCGAAATATAGCAGATTTTTATTTAGCCTGACTGCATGGAAATTTTTCACCTAAGCAAGGGGCCTGTCAAAATTATATACATAGTGATCTTTAGCGGTTCTAACAGTGGTATAAGCCTGCCCTTTTAACTTAAATTCATACGGGACTTACAACACCACTGCTTGCTAATATCAGTAGTTTATATTTCGACTGTACCTCCATTTTAGAACCAATCCAAGAACTATGATAAAAATTTATCATATTTTGATTATTCTGTATTCTTTATGGCAAACATTTGATAGAGATTATATATCCAGCATAGAGATGAGATATTTTAGCCAGACAAAGTCACAGCTGTAATAGCTTTGGAGGGAATAGTATGAAAGCAAGAAAATAAAATTACCTTAATTTTGATACTGAACTTCAAGTAAAACTTCAATCTTTATTTATATCTCTAGAAAATGTTTACAAGAGAGAGAGAGTGAGAAAATAAGACGGAAACTCCCAAAAACTTCCATAAAATGAAAACCGAGTGCCCTAGGCAAACTCAGAGAACATAAGGAATATAATGGGTCTCTTATTTGGGTCCCTCACATAGTGTATCAATTCCCTTTTTAAACAGTATTTCTTCTGTTAAAGATAAAAATAAATCTTAAATTTTTCCTTTTGCTTTAATCCTTGTCTGGTCTTTTCGACCTTTAAGGGATTGTAGAAAATCTTCTACCTTTTCTAATTCATTGTCAGATAGAATATGTTCTTGTCCATCAGACTGTGCATCTGCAATATCATTGCTAGTACCACTTTTCATAAAAGTGTCTGATTGATCAAATTGACAGAGATTTTGTAATAAATTTCTCTTAACTTCTTTGAGATATTCATTAATCAATCGTCTTTGTCTCCTTCTTGGATTGAAATTCTCCTTGCAATATGCTTGACAGAATTTTCAGTTACCAATTTTTTTTGCGGCATGAGTTTATAATCTTGAGTCTTTGCTTGTATTTGAATCTACAAGCTCTTGTCCATATGACTGCTTGGTTTTTGGGTCTTTTCTGGTTAATTTATCCCAGAAATTATTATAATAGACCCGATAAAGACAAGGAATCTGATCCTCAGGAGTAAATCCAACTTCTGGAAGCCATTTATGAATCCAAGGAATTGAAAACTCAATGAAAAAATACATTTGATCAATTTTTTCAAGATTGCAAATATGATCTGAGAGATATAACTCTGTTAGAAAAGGGGATACTTTTGCCCATTCGTTGTATAAATTTAAATATTCTGATGGCAAAATTTTTACTGAAGGACCATGGAATTTCCACCAGTTTATAAATCAGTTAGGAATTGGTTGGTGAAAATTTTTTGCACAAATTTTTATAAACCAAGTGTGCTTATGTTTATCATTATTATAATAAAATACTTTATTAAAAGCTTGGATATAATCCCAATAAGTAAGGTTCATATTTATTTTGTTTACACAAACCTGTTTTTCATTCATAGTGGAGATTCCCCATTCTTCTACAGATATAATCTGTTTGATAATAATCTTTGAGAAGTTATAAACTTCTTTCTCATGATCTGTAGTGAAATGCTGAAATTCAGCACTCCCTGTATGAATCAGAATAGCTTCATAATATGATCGAGTTTTATAAGACTCGCCTGGGAAATATAACCCTTTTATCAAATACCTTTGGAATATCTTCCAAGGTTCATCACTTCTCTGAATATCAGATTTTTCCAAAAGAAATATAATTTCTTTGGTGGTTGCTTCTTCAGAGCATTTTTGGGTATCACCTTCTGTTATTAAAGAAGCGTAGGTATCACCTTGCTCTTTCGTTTCCAGATATGCTTTAAGATGCCCATATAATGGACTATCTGCTGGAATATCTTCCAGATTTACAGTTGGCTTTGAAGATGATGCTTCGCCAATTTTTGAGTTTATCAGACTTTTGTTTCCCAGTTGTATGACTGGAAAAAATGAGGCGTATGATGACCTCTGAGAGGATTGAGAGGCTGATCTTCCTCTTCCTCTATTTCTTCCACTTTTGCCGCGTATCTGTGACCAGGGAAGGTCGCTCCCTCCCATGCTGTAAAATTGGCAAACTATATTAATGGAGGTCAAAATAATTATTCATATCATTTAATTCAATTGATCCAAAATAATCTTCTGGATCTAAATAATAAGGACCATCATCATCCTCATAATCATGTATAGAGAAATGAAATTCTAACATTTCTTCCTGTATAACAGCAATAATTATTTTTTCAAGAATCATTTCTTGAATATCTCTTCCTAAAGGAATTGCCTTTAAGATAGTAATTAATTTTTTATCATCAAAGAAGGCTACAAAATAAGACATAGTCAATTATTCAGATATTCTCTAGATAGAAAATCTAGGAGAGAATCAATTCCCTTTTTATACATGATTTCAAAATCAAAAGGAGCTAATTGGGCCTGCCATCTAGCAAACATTAATTTTGAAGCATCATGTTTAAAATATTTATCAAACATATATTAACAGATTGAGCATCTGTTTTAATAAGAAATTTCTGATTATAAAGATCATCCAGGAATTTTAAAACGCATTTAACAATGCATAACATTTCATGTGCCACCGTCGCATATTTTCGCTGGGCTTCAGTCCATTTGCCTGAATGATATCGAATAAGATATTCATGCTTATCATGGGGATTAAATTGTTTAAGTATTCCTCCATAGCCAATATTAGAAGCATCAGTCTCAATAAGTTTTTGCCAAGCAGTGTTAGCAAGAGTTAAGCAAGGCAAGGTTTTAACCCGTTGCTTANTATAAAGATCATCCTGGAATTTTAAAACGCATTTAACAATGCATAACATTTCATGTGCCACAGCCGCATATTTTCGCTGGGCTTCAGTCCATTTGACTGAATGATATCGAATAAGATATTCATGCTTATCATGAGGATTAACTTGTTTAGGTATTCCTCCATAGCCAATATTAGAAGCATCAGTCTCAATAATTTTTTGCCAAGCAAGGTTAGCAAGAGTTAAGCAAGGCAGGTTTTAACCCGTTGCTTAATGTTTTTAACAAGCTCAGTAAGACTATCATTCCAAGGGGATTTATTGCCCTTTTTATCCTTCTTTAACCTATCAGTTAAGGGTGCTAAATCTCTAGAAAGATTTCTATAAATTGGGGAAATATAATTTAAACTTCCCAAAATTTTTTGTAGCATAGTCCTGTCTGTTATAACATTAGAAAAATATTGAAGCAAAGTCAATAGACCTTTGAATAGGAGTAATTTTTCCTTGACAGATTTGGTGTCCAAGAAACCTGACATCTATTTGAAATAAACTCATTTTTGATTTAGAAATAACTAAACCATTTTGTATAACAATTCTTTTAAAAATATCAAGATGCCTGATATGTATTTCAAGAGTTTTGGAGTAAACCAAAATATCATCTATATAAACAATGACAAAATCCAAATATGGATTAAAAATATCATTCATAATTTTTTGAAATTCAGATGGGGCATCTTTTAAACCAAATGGCATAACATTCCACTCGTATTGCCCAAAAGGAACATTAAAAGCAGTTCTATAAGTATGCTCTTTAAAAATCTGAATTTGCCAATATCCTGATTTTAAATCAAAATTTGAAAATATATTGGCATCATATAACCTTGATAAAAGATCCTTTTTATTTGGAATAGGATATCTAATCCATTTTAAAAATTTATTTAAAGGTTTATAATTAATAACCAATCTAGGAATACCACGTTCTTATTCAGCTGCTTTATTAACATAAAAAGTAGTGCAAGACCAAGGTGACTTTGAAGGTTTTATCAAACCCTTTTGTAAGAGATTATCAATCTCTTTTTTGCAAAATTCCATTAACTCAGCATTCATTTGACATGGACGTGACTTAGTGGGAATATCATTTTTGCAAAAGCTGTCCTCATATGGAAAAGTCACAATATGCTTTTTTCGATTCCAAAAAGCACTTGGGTGGTCGGCACAAATATCAATAGCCATTTGTTCAGAAATCAATTTGATTTTTTCCCGTACTTTAGCAGGACGGAGTGTATCAACAATATTCATACTGTAAATTTCCATTTGTAAAGAAGCAATATGCCTTTGTTTCATATGGACCAATGTATTGATATCTCTAGTTATTGGTTCAGTTATGAAATCAAATTTTATGGTATTATCATTAAAACTAGCTATAAAGCCATTTGAATCTATTCTTGAAAAGGGATAAATGACATTTATAAAAGGGGTTCCAAGTATAATTGGCTGATTTAACAATATGAATAGTTTTTTCAAAAAACCTGGAAGGAATTAATCCTTCTTGAATACAACTAACATCTGCTCCACTATCGATAATTGTAGTGCTAGAGATTTTAAAGTCATTTTTAATTAAAATAGTACATTTAATGTACCATCAATGTGCAATTACAATCTGCATCATTCCTAGAAAACTATCAGAAATAGGAATTTCATCGTCTTTACCTTTATCAACTACACCTTTTCCTTTATCAATAGGCGGTGTTGAGGGAGGAGGATCATCATTCTCGTCATCCTCTAATTGAAAAGTTCTCTGATCATGAATGAATTGATTCTGTTTGAGAGATTTAATCTCATTTTTAAGATTTTCAACTTCAGTTTTTAAATCATCAAGGGAAGTATGTCTAATTTCAATATCTTGACTGCCCTTTTTCTGAAGACGAGTAAAAACTTCTTTTAAAGAATAAAGATTTGAATTTATAATATCAATCTTCTACGATTTTTCAAAAGATGTTGAAGAAGAAGAAGGTTTATGAGAAGCCATTTCTAAAATTTTGTTCCTAAGTTTTTTATTAGAAACTTCTTTTAATAGTTCAATCACATTATCCGAAGTGGTCATATCAAATTTTAAATCTTCAAACTGAGATTGAATTTTGTAAAATTCAGCATGTTCAGACGTACAAGTATTACCTGCACAATTAACATAAGCTTTTGAGACAGAGTTAATAACAGAATTATCATTATTACTACTGTCATAACCGTGTTCTGAACCTGATTCTTAATAATCTGATTCAGATCCTGAAGTGTATAACAATCCATAGACTTTGTCATGAGTATCTTCGTCAAGTCCTAAAGACTTAAGCTTTTCAAGCTTACAATTTGGAGCAATGTGTCCATAATTGCCACACTTATAACATTTGATGTTCTTAGAGAAGTTTCTTGAAAATCTTGTAGACTTGCGGTGAGCTTTCTTAGCTTCACCTGTTGAGCTAATTTTTACTCATTTCATAAGCTTAACCCTTCTTGGGTACAAGTTCCTATCATCTTACCATAGGTGTAATTATCATAAGGAATCTCCGAGAGATGTCCTCTTAGGGTCTTCTTAATCCTTTCAGCAAATAATTGGGGAAGTCCATCTATAAATTTTGCCTTCCAATAACTTATCTTACTTTCTGGTAGATCCATTACTCTACTTAATAAAGTATCCTTATACCACCTAAATTCTCCCAAATGTCTACATTTAATACCATTTAGAAGGGTGCAAAGTGTCTCATTTTGATTGGAAAATCTTCCATTGAAATGTTCTAGAATAGTAAGAACTAAAGTATAAACTGCATCTTCTTTAACTTGTTTAACAACTTGTTCCAGTGGCTTACCATCTTCACCAGTGACCATTTCAACTTTTACCTCTTCTTTGGAGGCACTAGTGATCGCATGTTTAACCTCAAGAGATAGGAAATTATCCCACCAGCCACGAAGTTGGCCTGTAAATCCTGCAATAATCATCTTACAGGTAGCATGGTCTGAGTTATTATTCGTATGTCTGCAAATAGAGGAATGCATTAACATACGATGTACCATAATTGAGACATGTCTTTCAGTTAGGCCATCAAGATTCTAGTCATACACCTCATTTCCACTATATGAAGTGTTAGTCTGATTCCAATCTCTTTCTTCTGTAAGAACATCTTGAGGAGTTCGACGAGGGTAATAATACGTCATCATAGCAGGGATAGTATCATATCCACCTTTACTAGTAACACGTTGTTGGTTGCGATATATAGATTTAAACCGTCTGGAATTAACCTCAGAGGTTTCCAAATTATTATTTCCAGAAAATTGATTTTCAATTTTATTAATTTCTGAAATATCATTTGATAACCCAAGTGGCTTAGTGGTTAAACCAGAAAGCTTTTTATCAATAAGACTTTCTAAATCATTGGAAGATTTTATTTTAAAATCAGTAGTATCAATAGGACGCTGGATATGCGTTGGAACATTAATAGTAGTTTTACTATTAGAAGTAGAAGCAATATCCTCTTGTGAGGTTTTATGAAAACCCTTTATTAAAATAATTAATTCATCTAATTTTTTGTCAAGAGAACTAATATGCTCTCCTAACACTTTAACATACAAACTCAAATAATTATTTTGAGCAATTAAATTATTTATTTCATTAATAGTAATCTGGGCAACATCACTTTGAATAAATTTTTGAAAAGCAGAAAAAGTTAACCCAGTACTATTAGGTAATACAAAAGGTGCTCGAGGAGGGTAAATGACCTTAGTTATAGTTCCATTACTCTCCTTAAAAGTTCTTTCCATAACCTTAATATATAAAGGTAAATAAGTGGTTATAAACCATGGAACAAAATAAATAATTTTATTATGTAAAGCACAAGTTTCATAAAATTCTTGTGAAATATTATTTAAATCATTTTGGCTATAAACTTCAAAAAACCAAGTTTTAAACTTGTTCCATTTTTCATTTTGAAATTCCTTTTGAATGTGTTTTCTTGCCAAGGAACCTGGGCTAAAATCAATTTGATGACTCATCATAATTTACAAATCATTTGGGTTGGACGTTTCATTAACGTCAAAATCCATATCTGATGGAGTAGGTTCCAGATCAGACAACTTATCAGTCGCTTGAACAATATTTGTCTTAGGATCAATCTTTACCTGTTCAACCATTCTTTCACTCAAAGTATCACTTAGAGTATGTAAAGATAAAGGCCTATTTCTTGCTGGACCATAAATAGGAACATCAGGAGTAATAGGGGAAATATGTTGTATTTCAGGTAAAGATCTATAACCTGAAAATGATCGCCTATTATAAATAGGAGATTTATCAAGAAATTGGATACATATCCTACCATCAGGATTCTGAGTAATATGAGAATATTCACTATTAGTAGCTTCATCTGTGACCTGGCTTGGGGATATAACCGAATTTAAAGTCCATGTAGTTGGGAAATTAATTTCTTCCCACTTAATAGGTCTCCTTGTAGTGACCTTAGACTTTGTAAAATTGGTTTCCACCAGAATAGTTTGGTTAGAAGTATCATAAATTTTACATCTGTGATTCAACGTAGATAACAACTTATAATATATTCTATAGGACAAACATATAAGTTCGGATCCAGGAGCATAATTATAACCATGCGTTTTGACATTTAATGCTAAAGCATCAAGTATATTAACATTAGATAGAGACAATTGAAGATTAAGTTGTGTATTAAAATAAAATGGACTATATGCCATAGTAGATTCAATTGAACCCATCAACGATTGTCTAAAATTCAAATTTCTAGCATCTCTTAAGGCTGCTAAAAAGGTTTCCGGTAACCCTTTAAGAGTTAAAGGTTTAAAAGCAATTTGAACCATGCCAATATGTATATAATTATACTTTGGTTTATAAAAATTAATATCCTGTTTATTTAATAAACAAATAGTCTGCTCTTCTGAATTTAGAGCCAAAGATTGTTCAGTTGTTTTTATCAACTGTTTTGAAGAAAGTTTATCAAACCATCCACAATCATAAATAGTTTTTGTATCTACCTTAGGGATAGTCCATTTATTTAATAGATCAAGGTTTTGAGGTGTATCTACCTCTTTCAGTCTAGTACTTTTTATACTAGTTTCTCCAAAATCCATAGGATTAAAGAAATTCATATCTATGCTGTATACCATAAAATCTGTTCATGTTCCCATAAAATCTCCAGATCTTCACCAGTGATCATTTCAATGGAAGATTTTCCAATCAAAATGAGACACTTCGCACCCTTCTAAATGGTCTTAAATGTAAAAATTTGGGAGAATTTAGGTGGTATAAGGATACTTTCTTAAGTAGAGTAATGGATCTACCAGAACGTAAGATAAGTTATTGGAAGGCAAAATTTATAGATGGACTTCCCCCATTATTTGCTGAAAGGATTAAGAAGACCCTAAGAGGACATCTCTCGGAGATTCCTTATGATAATTACACCTATGGTAAGCTGATAGGCACTTGTACCCAAGAAGGGTTAAGCTTAATGCAATGAGTTAAAATTAGCTCAACAGGTGAAAAGAACCAGAAGTCAGAAAAATCCCAATTAGGAGATTTTTGTACCCAATTTGGAATGGAAGGACCTTCCCAAGATAAAGGGAAGAAGAAATATTTTGACAAGAATGATTCAAGAACTTCTCATAGAAGACATTATCGTTCAAAACTGTCAAAAGAAAAGCGTGAAGCTAAGAAAGCTCACCGCAAGTCTACCAGATTTGCAAGAAACTTCTCTAAAAGAGAATTAAAGAACATCAAATGTTATAAGTGTGGCAATTATGGACACATTGCTCCAAATTGTAAGCTTGAAAAGCTTTAGTCTTTAGGACTTGACGAAGATACTCATGACAAAGTCTATGGATTGTTATACACTTCAGGATCTGAATCAGATTATTATGAATCAGGTTCAGAACACGGTTATGACAATAGTAATAATGATAATTCTGTTATTAACTCTGTCTCAAAAGCTTGTGTTAATTGTGCAGGTGATACTTGTACGTGTGAACAGGATGAATTTTGCAAAATTCAATCTCAGTTTGATGATTAGGTTATGTATTAAAGTAAACTGGACCATATGCCACAGTAGATTCAATTGAACCCATCAACGATGGTCTAAAATTCAAATTTCTAGCATCTCTTAAGGGTGCTAAAAAAGTTTCCGGTAACCCTTTAAGAGTTAAAGGTTTAAAAGCAATTTGAAACATGCCAATATGTATATAATTATACTTTGGTTTATAAAAATTAATATCCTGTTTATTTAATAAACAAATAGTCTGCTCTTCTGAATTTAGAGCCAAAGATTGTTCAGTTGTTTTTATCAATTTTTTTAAAGAAAGTTTATCAAACCATCCATAATCATAAATAGTTTTTGTATCTACCTTAGGGATAGTCCATTTATTTAATAGATCAAGGTTTTTAGGTGTATCTACCTTTTCCATTCTAGTACTTTTTATACTAGTTTCTCAAAAATTCATAGGATTAAAGAAATTCATATCTATGCTGTATACCATAAAATCTGTTCATGTTCCTATAAAATCTCCAGGCTTTGATACCATATTCTCCCAAGATCTACAAGGCTGGCGGTAGTCCGCGCGGCCATCCAAATCTAGTCACAAAATGACAAAATCGAAATATATTAGATTTTTATTTAGCTTGACTGCATGGAAATTTTTCACCTAAGCAAGGGGTTTGTCAGAATTATACACATTTTGATCTTTAGCGGTTCTGACAGTGGTATAAGACTGCCCTTTTAACATAAATTCATACGGAACTTACAACACCACTGCTTGCTAATATCAATAGTTTATATTTTGACTGTACCTCCATCTTAGAACCAAGCCAAGAACTATGATAAAAATCTATCATATTTTGATTAGTCTGGATTATTTATGGCAAACATTTGACAGAGATTATATATCCAGCATAGAGATGAGATATCTTAGCCGGACATAGTCACGGATGTAACAGCTTTGGAGGGAATAATATGAAAGCAAGAAAATAAAATAACCTTAATTTTGATACTGAACTTCAAGTCAAACTTCAATCTTTATTTATATCTCTAGAAAATGTTTACAAGAGAGAGAGAGAGAGAGTGAGAAAACAAGACGGAAACTCCCAAAAACTTAAATAAAATTAAAACTGAGTGCCCTTTATATAGGCAAACTCAGGGAACATAAGGAATATAATGGGTCCCTTATCTGGGTCCCTTACATAGTGTATCAATTCCCTTTTTAAACAGTATTTCTTCTGTTAAAGATAAAAAGGAATCTTAAATTTTTCCTTTTGCTTTAATCCTTGTCTGGTCTTCTCGACCTTTAAGGGATTGTAGAAAATCTTCTACCTTTTCTAATTCATTGTCAGATAGATTATGTTCTTGTCTATCAGACTGTGCATCTGCAATATCATTGCTAGTACCACTTTTCATGGAAATGTCTGATTTATCAAATTGAGAGAGATTTTGTAATAAATTTCTCTTAACTTCTTCGAGATATTCATTAATCATCTCGTCTTTGTCTCCTTCTTGGATTGAAATTCTCCTTGCAATATGCTTGACAAAATTTTCAGTTAAAAGCCTTTGGAATGAATTACAGGAACACCAACTTTGACTAGCTACAGTTCCAACAGTAGACCTTAAACCACGGTCCCCCTTACACCCTTTCAACACCTACCTTGGTTAACACGGGCTCGAAGACCACCGGTTAGGTTGGAGCCTAACCAAGGCTTACTTATTAGGACCTGTAGCTATATAGTTCCAACCATCATCTCATTGGGATGATACATAATAATTTAATAGCAAATCATTTATGTACCTAGCCTATGGTTACTAAGTTTAACACAAAAGTTCTTAGACTATCATTCAAGCTAAATAACAGAAAGAAAGAGAAAAAGTATACCTGAGACCCTCAAAATGTTGATCCAACAGATCATTTTCTAAATATTATTAAGAATGGAAAATTTACAAAGAGGAAAGGTTTACAATATTTCTAGAGAGAGGTTAGGGAGAAGGGAGAGCTTATGATTTCTGGTGTCTTGGCTAATGCCTGCCTTCTGTAGTTAATTCTTGATCCTTATATAATGGATCATAGCTAAAGAAAACAAAACTAATGGTTGACAAAATAATTACAACATGGGGTCGATAAAACTAAAAGTTAAAAGAAAAACGGACAAACAACTTTTATTAAAGTAGATTCTTTTATAATGGAGGGGTCCGCTTGCTTTATTAAAACTTATTTTTATTACCCCGATAATTGATGTATGGGGCCTTCTATTTAATAATGGGAGGGTCCGCTTGCCTTATTAAAGCTTATTTNGACAAAATAATTACAACATGGGATCGACAAAACTAAAAGTTAAAAGAAAAACGGACAAACAACTTTTATTAAAGTAGATTCTTTTATAATGGAGGGGTCCGCTTGCTTTATTAAAACTTATTTTTATTACCCCGATAATTGATGTATGGGGCCTTCTATTTAATAATGGGAGGGTCCGCTTGCCTTATTAAAGCTTATTTTTTCCTTTATTGTCCTTTCACCTTCTTTTATTTTCTTGAGGAATTCTTCAATTTCTTCAAGATTGTCTTCTGCACTGTATTGTGGTTGAACTTCACCTGCTATGGAGGTTTCTTCATCATAAGTATTGCTGATGGAAGCCATTGATATATCATCACTAATTTGTGCTCCAAAATTTCTTGCTAAGTCCTTCTTTATCTAATCGAAGTATGAAGCAAGAATTTCTTTTTTGGAAATTGCTCCTTTCTTCATTTGGAGCTTCTTGGTAACTTATTGAAATGGACTTGATTCTGTCACTGCAACATTTACCTCTTGCTTGACATATATGTCAATTTGTGTCTGAATTTGTTTGATCAAGTCATCACCATAGATTTTTCCATGCTGATCTGCTTGGAGTAACTTGCTCCAGAATTTATTATAAAAGATCCTTTGGAGACATGGAATTCCATCATTGGTATAACCAATTTGAACATTCCATTTCATGATCCGTGGGATTGAAAATTCTATAAAAAAATACATGGCTGCTATGCTATCGTAAAAGATATTATCTTTTTGTAATGAAATAATTTTGGGAGATATATCTACCCATTGAGTATGTAATTTGNCAATTTGGGATCTGTTGACTCATCATATTAGAACAAATTTTAATAAACCAAGAGTGTTTCCTATTAGGATTCTCATAGAGAAAAGTTTTATTAAAACTTTCTATATAATCCCAGTAGTTATATTTGACTGCGACCTTTTGGTCCGGATGAGTATATTCTCGATCCTCAAGGTACTGATTCCCTATTCATCAGAGGGTATTACCCTTTTAATGATTATTTTTGAAAAACTATAAGTTTTTCTTGTATTGGCAGGATAGAAGTGCTGAATTTCAGCTGATCCTGTTGTTGAGATTATTATCTCATAATGCATTATGTATTTGTATGCAGGTGTAGCATACGATACAATATCGAAATATCGGTTCATTAGTTGCCATGGATTATCCTTCCATTTAAGGTCGGATTGTTCCAAAAGAATTATTAACTCTTTTTCTTCCTTTTGGTTATAAACCTCAAGGTTTTCATGGCTATCCTCTGATATAACTGAGGAGTATGTTGGTACATTTGATTATGTGCCTTCTTCATTTTTGGATTTTATAAAATCTATGAACTCTTCATATAAAGGATGATCTGTATTACCTCCCGTGATGTTAGCAGCTATTAGCTGTTGATTTCCCATTTGGGCGAGAATATTATTCCCTCTTCCATAGGAATGTGTCCTTCCTTTTCCTCGACTCCGAGGGGGTCTGTATGTAGGCCTCATAATCTGAAATAATTCGACAAAGAACTTATGAGTTTAAAAATTCTCTAGTAAGAAAATCAGGGAGAGTATTTTCTGACCCTTTTTTATATATGATTTCAAAATCAAAAGGGGCTAATAAAGCTTGCCACCTTGCAAACATCTGTTTTGAAACATCATGTTTGAAATCTTTATTAAAGATAAACTTTGCAGCTTGGCAATCAGTTTTTATTAAAAACTTTTGATTGTATAAGTCAGTTTGAAACTTCATAACACATTATACTATAGCAAGGATTTCCTTAGCCACAGTAGTATAGTTTTTCTGGGAATCATTCCATTTCCCTGAGTAGAATTGTACAAGAAATTCCTATTTATTATTTGGGGAACACTGTTTGAGTATTCCACCGTACCCAATATCAGAGGCATCCGTTTCAACAACCTTTTCCCAAGTGGGGTTTGCAAGAGTTAAACAAGGAAGGTTATGAACATTTTGTTTAATTCTTTTGACTGATTCTGTATGATTATCAGTCCATGCTCCTGGGTTCTTCTTTAGTCTATCATAAAGAAGAGCAATATCTTTTGCTAAATCTTTTATAAAATAAGAGATGTAATTTAAGCTTCCTAAAAATTTTTGAAGCTGGGTTTTATCAGTAATGACATCAGAAAATTTAGAAGCAAATTCAATGCTCCTATTGATGGAAATAATTCTACCATTTTTTATGTTATGATCAAGAAATCTGGTATTATTTTGAAAAATAAACATTTTTGGTTTGGATATCACTAAACAGTTTTGGATAATAATCTTTTTGAAAATATCCAAATGTTTGAAATGATTTTTAATAGTCTTTGAAAATATTAAAATATCATCTATGTAGACAATTATGAAATCAGTATATGGTATGAAAATATCATTCATAATTTTCTGAAATTCAGAAGGGGCATTTTTCAAACCAAAAGGCATAACATTCCATTCATATTGGCCCATTGGAACATTAAAAGCCGTTTTATATTTATCATTTTCAGAATATATGGATTTGCCAATATCCTGATTTTAAATCAAATTTGGAAAATATAATGGCACCGTGAAGTCTATCTAATAAATCTTTTTTATTAAGAATTGGATATCTAATCCATTTTAAAACCTTATTAAGGCATTTATAATTAATAACTAATCTAGGAACTCCTTGTTCCTGTTCAGCATGTTTATTAACATAAAAAGCAGTACAAGATAATTTAGACTTAGAAGGTCTTATTAAACCCTTTTGTTGTAAGGAATCAGTTTCCTTTTTACATAACTCTAGGTATTCAGAGTTCATTTGGTAAGGACGAGCCTTTGTAGGAATATTTTCCTCAAAAAAGTATTCTTCGTAAGGAAGACTTATAATATGTTTCTTTCTATTCCAAAATTGATTGGGATGGTCCCCATAAATGTGAATAGAAAACTGATTTATGAGAAAACTAATTTTCTTTATCAGCTTAGGATTCTTTAAATCCTGGCTAATTTAATAGAATAAATTTCATTTTTTAGAAAATCAATTTGTTTAATTTTTGAAGAAATATTATTAGAAATAATTTCATTCAAATATCTTTGAATTGGTTGAGTTATAAACTCAAAAGTAATTCCTTTTCCATTAAAAGTTCCTGTTAAACTTTTTGTATCCCAATTGGTAAAAGGAATAATTTTATGAAAAAATGGGACGCCTAAAATAACGTCCTGAGCTATGTCTTTTACTAAAACAAAGCTTTTCGCTATACAAACATCATTTTGGCATATATAAGCCTTAAGGTAATTTATAAGAAATACCCATTTGCCCACCACTAGCATTTTTTAAACGGTGAGTAGTTTTATAAAAATACTTGGAAGGTATTACTCCTTCTTTTATACAATTTAAATCTGCTCTACTATCAAACAAAGCAGTAAAATATCTTTTAAAATTATAATCAATTAAAAGAGTTATTTTTATTAAAAACTTCTAGGTAGTAAAATACTGGAATTTCTATAAAAATTCATCTTCAGCATAATCAATTGCTCCTAGTAATTTACTAGCATTAATGCCTTCAGATGTACCTACACCAGTATTATCTTCAGTAATATTAGTACTGAAGTCTTTACTATTCTCAATGTTAGAATTTTCTAATTTAAAAATTCTTTCATCTAAGGCTACATTAGAAGCCTTTAACTCTGAGATCTCTTTCTTGAGATTATTAATCTTAATACTTAAATCTTGAACAGTTGTTAACCTATCAGGTTGAGACTTGTTCTTAATCAGCCTTCTAATTTCAGACATAGTGTAAGGTCCTTTCTGAGATGGAATTTCTTCTATCTCCGTTCCTACTTCAGAACTTGTAGGAAGTTTATCAATTATTTGGGACCTTAATTCAGGGTCTTTAATAGCCCTTAAAAGTTCTATCATCCTATCATTTATTAAGACATTGATATTCTAGTCTTTGAATTGGGAATAGATATTATAAAGATCATTCCCTAAATCACAACATTGTTTTGAGCATTGTCCCTTATCATAGGGTTCTTGCTCATTTTCAGAAGATGAAATATATTTCTCTTTTTGGAGGACTCGTAAGTCTTCACTAGTTGATGATTCATCACTATCAGATATCTTTGGGGAAGAATTTAAAAGAATCTTACATAAAGAATCTTTGATATGATAGTCTAAATCAAGTTCTTTTATTTTATCCTTGATTCTAATATCTTTAGCAAAATTGCCTATTCTTCCACATTTATAACAGGCCTGTGAATTTTTTGATGTTATAAAATCTTTTCGGGCTGTATGAAAAGTTTTTCTCCTTTGGGTTTTCGTAAAACGTTTTTCAGGAGACCCTTTTTTATTTTTATAAAAATCCTTTTTCTTATGCGACTTCTTTTTATTAAAAGGGATATCAATAGCAAATTGTTCGCAAAATTCCCCTAATTGTTGTCTCTCATTGAGACGATGCTTTTTTGTTTGCCAATTTAGCTTAATCTCATTGCACAAAGCTAAACCGTCCTGAGTGCAAATGCTGAATAGTTTACCATATGAGTAATCGTTATAATCAATACTCATTGACGTACCTCTTAAAGTCTTTCTGACTCTTTCAACAAATAGAGGCGGGAGTCCATCAATAAATTTGGACTTCCAATGAGTACTATTACTTTCAGGTAATTCCATCACTCTGGATAAGAAAACATCTTTGTACCGTCTAAAAGATGTTAAGGTTTTACATCTTAGATTTTGAAGCATTGTTCTAATAGTCATACTATTATCAGGAAGTCTGAGAGATGTTCTATAATATTCATTGCTAAAGAATAGACAAAATTTTGGACCATCTTGTCATCCTCTGTCTTTGTTGCGTTCATGATTTGAACACGCTGGTCATGGCTGAGATAATTATCCCACAATCCCTTCAGTTGACCAGTAAAACCGGCTATTATCATTTCTGCAATAGCTCTATCTGTATTTTATTCACTTTACAGATAGTACTGTACATAAGCATTCTATGTACTGCTGTGTAGATTTTTCTATCCGCTAAATCATAAATGTTCCATTCATAGATGTCTGATCCACTGTAATCTTGATGGTAGTGGTCATTATCTTGTTCTTCTAGAAGAACATCTTGCGGGGTCGGTCTCGGGTAGTAAAACATTTTTTGGTAAGGTTTGCAAGCATATTTTTCAGAGATTTTATTAATCTCATCGTCTACCTTTAAATTTTTCCCTTTATCAGACATATGCTCTAAACTCAAAAGGGTTAACTTTAAATTCACCAAACTTCTTATTGAGAAGTTCTTCAATGTCATCAAGACTTTTTAATTTAAAGGCTCTTACCTCTGGCGGAGGTTGGATACTTGTAGTAGCAATTTTTTCTTTACCTTTAGTATCCTTCTGTTGAATTTTTTGGACTTCAGTTATGAGCTTATCCAATTTTTCCTGAATTGTAATAATTTGTTCGCGCAGAATACTAACATACATATTAGTATAATTATTCTGCGTGAGCATAGTATTCACATTTTTAACTGTAATAGTAGCTACCTCATTTTCAAATAATTTTGAAAAAACAGTAAAATAAACTATTTTATCTTTTTATCCTATTTGAAAAGATTGTTGTGGTGGGAAAACAGAGTTGGTTGTTTTTCCACTAGTGAGAATATAATCTCTTTCTAATACCGAAATATAATTGTAGACATGTTTAGACATAAACCAAGGAACAAAAGAAATAATCCTATTTTTCTTGCTTATGTCATTATAAAAATCATGCTTGAAGAATTGGATTAATTCATCATTAAAATTTTCAAAGAACCATTTTCTGAAAACATTCCATCTGGGTTTTAAAAATTCTTGAAGAATTAAATCTCTCAGCGGTGAACCCGGACTAAAATCTATTTGGTTTTCAACAATCATCTACACCATTTGAGAAATCCATTTCGGATGCAGACGGGTCAGGATCCGAATTGACCTTGACTATATTATCCTGACTAATTCTTATATTATCAACTCTATAATTTTCTCTAATTTGTGATGTAGATGCTCTTGATGGGAAATCTACCACATAATCAATTGGAGAAATATAAGAGGAATTTGATCTAGCTAAACTAGATGATAAACTGATATTGTCAGTTTGAACGTGCTCATTGAATCTGATCTTAACCGTTCCATCTGAGGTTCATTCTATTTCTGTTACCTCAGTATTACCAGTATTTTGAGGAGCCACTGCTTCCTCTATGACCCATTCTTTGGGAAAATCTATTTCATCCTATTTTATATGTCTCTTGGTAGTAACATTGGATCTTCCAAAATTAGTTTCTATAAGAATGATTTCATTTTTAAAATCCATGATTTTGCACATAGGATTCAAAGTATATAAAGACTTGTAATAAATCCTATAGCAGATACATATTACTTATGTGCCAGGTAAATAATCATAACCATGTAATTTAATGCTAAGTATTAAAGCATTTAGAGAGTTCTCATCATTCAAAGAAATTTGGAAATTGGGATAAGCATTAAAATAAATAGGGCCATAAGCTAAACTGGTTTGCACAGTCCCTATAAGAGGCTTACCTGAAAGCTTTATAGCAGTTCTCACAGATGGCAAGAACCAGAACTGGGGTCATTAGTTGCCATGGATTATCCTTCCATTTAAGGTCGGATTGTTCCAAAAGAATTATTAACTCTTTTTCTTCCTTTTGGTTATAAGCCTCAAGGTTTTCATGGCTATCCTCTGATATTACTGAGGAGTATGTTGGTACATTTGATGATGTGACTTATTCATTTTTGGATTTTATCAAAGGAATGAACTCCTTATATAAAGGATGATCTGTATTACCTCCCGTGATGTTAGCATCTATTAGCTGTTGATTTCCCATTTGGGCGAGAATATTATTCCCTCTTCCATAGGAATGTGTCCTTCCTTTTCCTCGACTCCGAGGGGGTCTGCATGTAGGCCTCATAATCTTAAATAATTCGGCAAAGAACCTATGAGTTTAAAAATTCTCTAGTAAGAAAATCAGGGAGAGTATTTTCTGACCCTTTTTTATATATGATTTCAAAATCAAAAGGGGCTAATAAAGCTTTCCACCTTGCAAACATCTGTTTTGAAACATAATGTTTGAAATCTTTATTATAGATGAACTTTGTAGCTTGGAAATCAGTTTTTATTAAAAAAATTTGATTGTATAAATCAGTTTGAAACTTCATAACACATTTTACTATAGCAAGGATTTCCTTAGCCACAGTAGCATAGTGTTTCTGGGAATCATTCCATTTTCCTGAGTAGAATTGTGCACGAAATTCCTATTTATTATTTGGGGAACACTGTTTGAGTATTCCACCGTACCCAATATCAGAGGCATCCGTTTCAACAACCTTTTCCCATGTGGGGTTTGCAAGAGTTAAACAAGGAAGGTTATGAACCTTTTGCTTAATTCTTTTTGGTGACTCTGTATGATTATCAGTCCATGCTCCTGGGTTCTTCTTTAGTCTATCATAAAGAAGAGTAGTATCTTTTGCTAAATCTTTTATAAAATAAAAGATGTAATTTAAGCTTCCTAAAAATCTTTGAAGCTGGGTTTTATCAGTAATGGCATCAGGAAATTTAGAACCAAATTCAATGCTCCTATTGATGAGAATAATTCTACCATTTTCTATGTTATGACCAAGAAATCTGGTATTATTTTGAAAAATAAACATTTTTGGTTTGGATATCACTAAACCATTTTGGATAATAATCTTTTTGAAAATAACCAAATGTTTGAAATGATTTTCAATAGTCTTTGAAAATACTAAAATATCATCTATGTAGACAATTATAAAATCAGTATATGGTATGAAAATATCGTTCATAATTTTCTGAAATTCAGAAGGGGCATTTTTCAAACCAAAAGGTATAACATTTCATTCATATTGTCCCATTGGAACATTAAAAACTGTTTTATATCTATCATTTTTAGATATATGGATTTGCCAATATCCCGATTTTAATCAAATTTGGAAAATATAATGGCACCGTGAAGTCTATCTAATAAATCTTTTTTATTAGGAATTGGATATCTAATCCATTTTAAAGCCTTATTAAAGGGTTTATAATTAATAACTAATCTAGGAACTCCTCATTCCTGTTCAGTATGTTTATTAACATAAAAAGCAGTACAAGACCATTTAGACTAAGAATGTCTTATTAAACCCTTTTTTTGTAAGGAATCAATTTCATTTTTACATAACTCTAGGTATTCAGAGTTCATTTGGCAAGGACGAGCCTTTGTAGGAATATTTTCCTCAGAAAAGTATTCTTCGTAAGGAAGACTTATAATATGTTTCTTTCTATTCCAAAATTGTTTGGGATGGTCCCCACAAATGTGAATAGAAAACTGATTTCTGTGAAAACTAATTTTCTTTATCAGCTTAGGATTCTTTAAATCCTGGCTAATTTAATAGAATAAATTTCATTTTTAGAAAATCAATTTGTCTAATTTTTGAAGAAATATTATTTGAAATAATTTCATTCAAATATCTTTGAATTGGTTGAGTTATAAACTCAAAAGTAATTCCTTTTCCATTAAAAGTTCCAGTAAAACTTTTTGTATCCCAATTGGTAAAAGGAATAATTTTATGAAAAAATGGGACGCCTAAAATAACGTCCTGAGCTATGTCTTTTACTAAAACAAAGCTTTTCGCTATACAAACATCATTTTGGCATATATAAGCCTTAAGGTAATTTATAAGAAATACCCATTTGCCCACCACTAGCATTTTTTAAACGGTGAGTAGTTTTATAAAAATACTTAGAAGGTATTACTCCTTCTTTTATACAATTTAAATCTGCTCCACTATCAAACAAAGCAGTAAAATATCTTTTAAAATTATAATCAATTAAAAAAGTTATTTTTATTAAAAACTTCTGGGTAGTAAAATACTAGAATTTCTATAAAAATTCATCTTCAGCATAATCAATTGCTCCTAGTAATTTTCTAGCATTAATGCCTTCAGATGTACCTAGACCAGTATTATCTTCAGTAATATTAGTACTGAAGTCTTTACTATTCTCAATGTCAGAATTTTCTAATTTAAAAATTCTTTCATCTAAGGCTACATTAGAAGCCTTTAACTCTGAGATCTCTTTCTTGAGATTATTAATCTCAATACTTAAATCTTGAACAGTTGTTAACCTATCAGGTTGAGACTTGTTCTTAATAAGCCTTCTAATTTCAGACATAGTGTAAGGTCCTTTCTGAGATGGAATTTCTTCTATCTCTGTTCCTACTTCAGAACTTGTAAGAAGTTTATCAACTATTTTAGACCTTAATTCAGGGTCTTTAATAGCCCTTAAAAGTTCTATCATTCTATCATTTGTTAAGACATTGATATTCAAGTCTTTGAATTGGGAATAGATATTATAAAGATCATTTCCTGAATCACAACATTGTTTTGAGCATTGTCCCTTATCATAGGGTTCTTGCTCATCTTCAGAAGTTGAAATATATTTCTCTTCTTGGAGGAATAGTAAGTCTTCACTAGTTGATGATTCATCACTATCAGATATCTCTGGGGAAGAATTTAAAAGAATCTTACATAAAGAATCTTTGATATGATCATCTAAATCAAGTTCTTTTATTTTATCCTTGATTCTACAATCTTTAGCAAAATGTCCTATTCTTCCACATTTATAACAGGCCTGTGGATTTTTTGATTTTATAAAATCTTTTCGGGCTTTATAAAAAGTTTTCTCCTTTGGGTTTTTGTAAAACGTTTTTCAGGAGACCCCTTTTTATTTTTATAAAAATCCTTTTTCTTATGCGACTTCTTTTTATTAAAAGGGATATCAATAGCAAATTGTTCGCAAAATTCCTGTAACGACCCGGCCGGTCGTTCCGAGAGTTTAGCCCCGTTTCCCGCGTTTCAGCTTCATTTATGTGTGTTGGGTCGGTTGGTTCGGGTTCAGAGTGGTCATGATGAGAATTTAGGGAATTAGTTTCTCAAGGTAGCCTAATACTTGAGAAAATCAACTGAGAGTTGACTTATTGGTGAACGAGCTCGAAATGCGGATTTTATGGCTCGAATAACTTTTTAGGTGATTTGGGACTTAGGAGTATGTTCGGAATGGAGTTTTGATGTCCGATGTAGAATTAGGCTTGAATTGGCGAAAGTTAGTTTTTGGCGATTTCGGTCGGCAGTGGAAAATAGGCTATCGGGGTCGGAATGGAATTTCATAAGTTGGAACAGGTCTGTAATGTCATTTTGATTATGTGTGCAAAATTTCAGGACAATAGGAGGTGTTTTGGTTGGTTTCGGCTTAGATGGCGAAATTTGGAAGTTTCAAAGTTCATATGCTTGAATTTGATGTAATTTTTGTGTTTTCCTATTTTTTGGTGTTTCGAAGGCTCAACTAAGTTGGAATAATGCTATGGGGTGTGTTGGTATGTTTGGTTGGGGCCCTGAGGGGCTCGTGATTGATTTCGGATGGTTAGACGGGGTTTTGAACTTGGAAAATTTGCAGAAATAGCCGTTGGTGTGATTTCTGGTGTTGGCCGCACCTGCGGATGGGTAGCCGCAGGTGCGAAAAAGTCTAGGCAAGGGAATTTCTGCAGGTGCAAAGTTTTGGCCGCACCTGCGAAGCCGCAGGTGCGGAGGATTGGCCGCAGGTGCGACATTGGTCCGTTAAGTGGGATTCCGCAGGTGCGGGTCCGCAGGTGCGACCAAGTGTCCGCAAGTGCGGGTCCGCAGGTGCAACCAAGTGTCCGCAGGTGCGGAAATGCTGGCAGAAACAATGTATAAGAGGCTTCCGTGAAATTCATTTCATTTCACCATTTTTACATGCGAGAGGAGCTCCTTTGAAGGCAGATTGGAGAGGGGATTCGTGATTCTTCAGGAAAGGTAAGTTCTCGGGTTATTAACATCATTTCTATGCTATTTAGATTCGGATTTGGCTTGTATTTGAAGAATTAAAGTAAGAAAAGTTTGGAAAATGGGAGGAAGGAGTTGGGAATTTCTTTTGGCAATTTTAGTGGGCAATTGTGGTCCGATTTTAGTGTTCTTGGTATGTATAGAATCATGGGAGGACGAGGATTCTAATGATGCAAATTTTATCGAATTCCGAGATGTGGGACCGGGGCTCGGGGCTCGGGTTTGGATGAATTTCGAGATTCTTGTATAATTTGATAATTTTCGATTGGGTTGTGTTCCTTGAGTATATATTAATGATGTTGAACTGATTTTGGCTAGATTCAGAGAAATCGGGAGCCAATTTGAGGGGCAAGATCATAGCGGACTAGTATTGTGTCCCGGTGGAGGCAAATAATGGTTATAAATCTGGTCCTGAGGGTATGGAACCCCGGACTACATAATCCTCACTGGTTTTAGAAAGGAGCACATGTCAGATGACGAGTATGTGGCGCATACTGATTTTTGGATTGGACTAGGTCCTCTCCGCGGCAACTAATGAGTTGCATATTTTACTCAAAACCTTATGTTAAATTATGTTCTAAATATTTGTGAAATATTTGGGCTATAAGCCGTGTTTGGGGCCTCGTGCCGATCTGTTTAGACCCCTTGAGGGCTTTTCACTGCTATTTTTCCTCACTATGTATTGATGATTTCACTCAGCTGCATTGTGCATACTGTTTTTGAAACTCAGCCTGATTTACACCACTTTGAGATTTAAAATGATGTTTTGGGTCGAGTACCCTGTTATATTGATTCGCCCGAAGGGCCTTTTGAGTGGTTCTGCTGAGTGAGGCCGATGGCCTGATTGTGAGGTGCTGAATGATGGTGAGGTGCTGAGTGATATTAGCGCTTGGGCTGAAGAAGCCCCTCCGGAGTCTGTACACCCCCAGTGAGCGCACAGAGTGCCGAGTGCTGAGTGACAAGTGATTGGGAGGCATGAGTGACTGTGAGGTGCTGAGGGATTGATTACGAGTGATGGTGAGGTATGCCCGAGGGGCTGATTATGAGTGACTGTGAGGCATGCCCGAGGGGATGATTATGACACATGTTTTGCCCGATGGGCTACTTATGATTTTACTACTTTCACTCTGAGCTTATGAAATATGTTTTTCCCGAGGAGCCTCTATATGATTCATTTCATTTTCATACTAAATCTTTCGGTTTGAAGTTGTTGAAAATATACATTCTTCAAAGGATTTTCCTGAAGTTGGTTTTAAGGCATGATGATTTCATATATCTATGTTATACTATTGGAAAGTAAGGCTGTGTATATTGTGATTTGATGACATTGATTTTATGTGTTTCTTGCTGCTCAGACCTAATTTATTTTCATTACTACTGAGTTGGCGTACTCACATTACTCCCTGCACCTTGTGTGCAGATTTAGGTGTTAGGGCAGGGTGAGCTGTCTATTTGTTCCAGAGATTCTCGGAGGTTTTCAAGGTAGTTGCATGTGTCCGTAGTCCTGCTCCCTCTCCTGCTTACTGTTATAGTGTTTATTTTTGTCGAGTTGTATATTTTATGTAGAGGCTCATAACCGGTGACTCCGGGTTCTCGGGGGTTGTATTTAATGTTTAATATATATTTTACTATTTTATACATGTTTAAAGGAACCTTTATGGGAAATCAGTATAGTAAAGATGTAAAAGGGTAGCTTATTATGATTCGAGTTTGGGTTTTGGCTGGCCTAGTTCCATGATAGGCGCCATCACGATTGGCCTGGATTTGGGTCGTGACAGCTTGGTATTAGAGCACTAGGTTACATAGGACTCACCGGTCATGAGCAGGTTTAGTAGAGTCGTGCGGCTCAGTACGAAGACATCTGTACTTATCTTCGAGAGGCTGCAGAACCCTTAGGAAAATCTCACATTTTTAAAATTCTTGTCGTGCGAATCCATTGTATTCATCCAAGAGCGTAACTCTTGAATTCCTTCCATGTATTTGAGCGCGCACGAGAGCGCCTGGTATCAGCTGTGCATCGACGGCTTGTGGCTTCCATGGATGAGATGTGATTTTGGCATGTTGGTAATGGGCCAGTCTGGAGGACTTGAGGCCGGATTCATTCTGTGGCTTGATTGCTGAGATTTTCGTTGTGTGGGCACATGTAATTGGGGACTTATATGTCCGTTTGTTTTCTTATTGATGAGAATTGGTGACTAGATGCCTATGTGGTGGGTGTGAATTGATGGTTAGATGTGTTCAGACTGTGAAATGTGTCGAAAGGGTTGGCTGGAAATGTGGTAAAATTTATTGAGTGTTTGATTTATGTCTCGATTTGGTATATGGCCTTGTTGTGAGTATGTTGGAAGACCTCTCATGTTGTGTAGTTGTGGAGTGAAACGGATTTCTCTATTGGGTTATGAGTCCCTGGTGATGTCTTTGAGTTGATCATTTGCCCCAGTAACGTTCATGTATTTGATTGACGGTGTATACCAGCCGTATTAACACTCCTTGTTATTGTATTCATTGATGCCGTCCTGGGATATTCGCGTAGCCAGGAGTAGCATACTCAGTATCTGAGGATGGAATTATAAGGATTTAGGGAAGAAAGGCTCTATGCCAATTCTCCGAGAGTGAATTTTGGCTCGGTTCAGCAGCATTCTTGGGACGCGTGGTGTCCGGTAAGGGTATCCAAGTGGTCAGACATGTGTAGGTAGAGCTTCCAGAAGTTCGAGATTTCTGTGACCACCGCTCCAGTGTTAGTTCTGCCATCAG
>ML438461.1:274001-331454 GCA_005239525.1 Nicotiana knightiana | reverse complement strand
GAAAATATCTAATATTAATAAATACAGGACAAGAAGAAAACTACATTACAAGAGAATTAGTAGGAGAAACTGAGATAATAACCACTGAACAAATATGCCCAGAATTACGAAAAGAGCTAATAACAAACGAAGAAACAACAGAAAAAGAAATAATAATAGGAGGAATACCTCTAACAATACAGTTTAAAATTTACCAAGGAAATAAAAATATTACATTAGGAATAAAATGGTTAGAAAAGGTAAAACCATACAGCTTAGGAGATAAACAATTGACCATAACATATAAGGATAAAAGAATAATAATAAAAAGATCAGAAGTATGAAAATATATATACTTGCAAAAATCATAATAGAAGGATATTACAATCGGTATTATACACCAATGATAGATACAGGAGCAGAAGCTAATATATGTAAATATAACTGTTTACCAGAAGATAAATGGGAAAAATTAAAAACACCTATAGTAGTAACAGGATTTAACAACGAAGGAAGCATGATTAACTATAGAGCTAAGAATGTAAAATTGCAAATATGGGATAAAATACTAACTATAGAAGAAATATACAACTATGAATTCACTACAAAAGATATATTGTTAGGAATGCCATTTTTAGAAAAACTATACCCACATATAATAACAAAAACACACTGGTGGTTTACCACACCGTGTAAAAATAAGGTAGGAGCAAAACGAGTAAAGAATAAACAACGAAAAACTACAGAATGGATAAAAGTTAGAAAATATAGACAAAAACCCAACTAGTCAATTAGCAAAAACCCAACTACTCAATTAGAAATTATCATATTTGCAATAGATAAAATAAAAATAATCCAAGAAAAATTAGAACTATTATACAATGATAATCCCCTACAAGGATGGGAAAAACACAAAACAAAGGTAAAAATTGAACTAATTAATGAAAATAGCATAATAACACAAAAACCATTAAAATACAACTTTGACGATTTAGCAGAATTTAAAATGCATGTAAACGAATTATTAAATAACCATTACATCCAAGAAAGTAATAGTAAGCATACCAGCCCAGCTTTTATAGTAAATAAACATAGTGAGCAAAAAAGAGGAAAAAGTAGGATGGTTNATAGTAGAAGAAATAAAACCATACCACTATTATATAACAGGAATTATGGAACAAAGAAAATATCTAATATTAATAAATACAGGACAAGAAGAAAACTACATTACAAGAGAATTAGTAGCAGAAACTGAGATAATAACCACTGAACAAATATGCCCAGAATTACCAAAAGAGCTAATAACAAACGAAGAAACAACAGAAAAAGAAATAATAATAGGAGGAATACCTCTAACAATACAGTTTAAAATTTACCAAGGAAATAAAAATATTACATTAGGAATAAAATGGTTAGAAAAGGTAAAACCATACAGCTTAGGAGATAAACAATTGACCATAACATATAAGGATAAAAGAATAATAATAAAAAGATCAGAAGTATGAAAATATATATACTTGCAAAAATCATAATAGAAGGATATTACAATCGGTATTATACACCAATGATAGATACAGGAGCAGAAGCTAATATATGTAAATATAACTGTTTACCAGAAGATAAATGGGAAAAATTAAAAACACCTATAGTAGTAACAGGATTTAACAACGAAGGAAGCATGATTAACTATAGAGCTAAGAATGTAAAATTGCAAATATGGGATAAAATACTAACTATAGAAGAAATATACAACTATGAATTCACTACAAAAGATATATTGTTAGGAATGCCATTTTTAGAAAAACTATACCCACATATAATAACAAAAACACACTGGTGGTTTACCACACCGTGTAAAAATAAGGTAGGAGCAAAACGAGTAAAGAATAAACAACGAAAAACTACAGAATGGATAAAAGTTAGAAAATATAGACAAAAACCCAACTAGTCAATTAGTATCATATTCGCAATAGATAAAATAAAAATAATCCAAGAAAAATTAGAACTACTATACAATGATAATCCCCTACAAGGATGGGAAAAATATTATGTAAAAAATTAAAGTAAATAAAAATTTATCAACTCTGTGAGTTTATGAAATGAACGTATTAGAATAATATTTAAATATTTGGAATGAGTTGACAGAAATGAATGTTTATACCGACAGTTATATGCATCTCATTTTCTCTCTATTCTTTTCTTGTAAAAATAATTTCCATCTCTACAATAAAGAAAAATCTCATAAAATTTCTTGTATTATATGTATAATTTAAAACATATTCGAAAGTAATAATATTAATAATTATATAAAATTATATTTTTAAAACTTTTTTACAAGAATATTTCACTCAAAATAACATATCAAATATGTATATAATGATATCAAAATTATTAAACTTATGGGGTGTAACAAGAAGGTATATTGTTCTTATTAACAGCGTAACTTGTTCTTATTAATCCCTTCATGTATTCATTTTTATAGACTTACATTTGAAAATGTGAAAATTTATTAGTTGTACTACGTTACCAACAAAACTCGTATATGTGATCATAGGTCCACATGTATGTTTGCTTGGTTCCCCCTCCTCTTCTGTCTCTTGCTCACCTACCCACATAATGCCATTTCTCCTGTCATGTCACGAGGGTAGCTTTGATCACGTTTCGAATTTTTGTAAAAGGATATGCCACAATGTTTTTTACATTATGTGTTTATGAAAAAAAAGTAACTGTCATGAATACAGTATTTAGTATGATGTCGTTGTTATAAATATATTGTCTACATGACAAACTCTTTGTGGGTACTATGAATATGAGGAGAAAGGACAATGTAACAATTGAAAGTTGTACTTGTTGTTGTGGGATTGTTGTGATGTTTGAGGGTGAATTAGGATATGAATAGGAGGCTATAAGTATTCACATTATACTTAATATCACAGTGGATATGTTTTTATGCTAATGAATGAATGAATTTGGGGCTAAAGGGTTTTGAAGGGATTGAATCCGAGCTCCGTTCGTCGTGTTAAATAGTAGTTTCGTTGGTCATGTTTAAGCACTTGTTGTGTAGCTTGATTTGTGTTGTGGTGATGAAAGTACACAAGTGAAGGTTGTATTCTTTCTTGTTGGTTTATTAACTTGGGAAATCATGGAAATAGGGGAGGTGCGGCCTATTTTAATATAAAATAAGCTTGTCGTTCGTTCTACGATAGTTGCATCTTTCGTAGTTTAACAATGGTATTATTATCGCTGTTGGTGATTAAAGTTCCAAGAGATGAGTTCAACATGGTCATTGGAAATATTGTGATAACGTATATTAAGGCTATACCTATCCCTCATTTTGGCACAATCCTGTAACTATATATGCTTGATAACGAGACATAAGAGAAGTTTGTATTCCCGAATTTATTCACATTATCCTAGTTTCCTAAGCTATAGTATTCTCCCTTATTGGGACATTCTATTCAGTTATGTATTGTCTTCTTTCAGTCAAGAGAGCAGGGGCCTCTATATATATATTGTATTATAGTATTATCACCACCACCGAGCTATAAACGGTGGACATGCCCCTATTGGGAAACCGCTTATCAGATGCTAAGTTATATACCGAGCCTACTCTGGCCGAGTGCTTATGAACGAACCTAGATTTGTCGAGATATTGACCCTAGCATGGTTGAGTGCCGATGAACCAGCCTACTACGGTAGAGTACTTATACGTACCGAGCCTTATAGGGCCGGATAACTATTTTACATACTATATTGAGAGAGTTGACTCAGTATCAACAAGTATGTATATCTTCAGATCATCTTTGACTCCCAGTTACTTTCAGTTATTATATTATCATTTCAGTCTCCACTTTCAGTTATTCTATTGCATTACATACTCGGTGCATTATTTCGTACTAACGTCCCTTCTACTAGGGACGCTGTATTTCATGCCTACATGTCCTGATAGACAGCCAGATAGGCCTTTACAATAGACAAAGCCAAAAATCATCTTGACTAGTAAGCTCCACTCCCCTGTGTTACCAGGTCTAGACATTGGAGTCCATTTTATATATACAAGTTTGATGGGTAGGTCGAGGCCATGTCCCGACCATGATACATTTTTGTTATCTCTATAGGCTTGTAGACAAGTCCGGTATATTTTTTATATCAGTATATTGGCCTTATCAACCGTGTGTGCACATTTAGTTGGAGCTAGTTGTCACACCCCGTAAATCTAGATTAGTTGTAGATTCATTAAATGAGTATTAATATGACCTTCTAGACATGTGAAGTCCTATCGGGAGGAATATCAGTTTTGGAATCATGACCGATAGCGAGGTGCATAAAATTCGATAGAATCAACTAAGTTTATGTACATCTTATTGCCTTAGTTAGTTCAAGGACATAAAACTCGCGGCCATAGATAGTTCAAGGCGTTAATAACTTAGTTCCATAGAGAGTGCAAGGCCATAAAAATTCAGTGCCACAGACAGTGCAAGGCACTGTCCAGGTCAACATCCTTAGCGCCCCAGACTGTGTAAGGCAGTGTAAATTTGGTGCCTCTGATGGTGCCTTACACAGTTATTTTAGCGCCCCTGACAATGCCTTGTGCCGTCGATGCTTCTTCGATCTATTATTATTTCCCTCCTTGGTTTTGGGATATGTTCACTTATTTAAAAGCCCCACCTCGTTCCCCCACAACCCAAACATGAAAAGCTACTCTATAAAGGGATGCTCTCAAGAAACAAACTTCCCCAAGGTCCCTCCATCATCCAAGATAAGTTTTAAAAATGATTCTACGTTAATTTTAATTCTCCAACACCTTATTAACATGGGTAAATATTCGATTGAAACATCATTGTTTATAAAGAAAACCTTAAAACTCGAATTCAAAAGGAGTGAACTTCGAAAAGGTAATGCTTCTAATCCATAATCATTTATAACTATAAATTGATGAGTTTTGGGAGAATAGTAAATGAGTTTGATAAAGAGAACCATAATGACTTTTCTAGGGTTTTTGGTATATCTTATGATTGTTCTAGACATTTGGGTGATGAGAAACGGTGTTAGTTAAATTTATTTGGGATTGTAGAATCACCCAGAAGTAGTAGAATGAGAATTAGGTGAGTAAAACTCCATTAATCAGGGGTATGAGGCTTTACGCCCAAAAGGCGTTTGATAAAATTCTAAAGTTACCAAAACATGAGCATTAGTGCTAATATTGGTTCCTCTTGATACATATTGACATAGATTATCATTGAAAGAGGCAACGAACATCGTGATACTCTTAAAAAGGGGCAGAGCCAAGGTATGAGAGGCTAACTCTCTATGTTTTGGAATATTAATGATTCTCCATACAATTCATTTCTTTTACGACATTACTAATTGCCTCAATAATGTATAGTTAAGACCAGTTCCATGAATAGTTTTAGAACATCTATTATCTTGCTCCATAATTATTTCATGACTTTCATTCTGAAAGTTGTGACCTCAGTGTGAAATCAATATAGGCTTGGGTTTGAATCCCATGAGTCGCAGTCTAGATTACTCTGCGTGTCATAAACACTTGAAGTTTAAGTTTTTATAATTAGTTCAACAATACATGTCACAATCTAGTCCTATTTAGTATTCTAGTATCATGTAACTCAATATAATTAATCATTTCAACATCACATATTGCAGTATGATTCACCTCTCCTGAATTTAAATCCATGAATGTTGAACACCTATATACGGGTCTGAGGTCGTAGTTTATATGTTTCATGCATGCTTGAGCCCGACACTGTATTTGATGCTTTACGCATTTTTGGGCCTGAGGCCGTAGCTTATGCACATATATATTGGGCTCGAGGACGTAGGTTATTCAAATAAACAGGTTTTTCATCATTCAGAAGAGGGGGTATTCATATCCTTACTTCCTTAGTTTTTTTAAGCTATCATTTATCATTTTAGTTATCACTTATCATTTCAACTACTAGTTAGCAGTTGTCGTTTTACTTTCAATAATTATCATTTTAGTTATCAATTGCCAGTTCTCAGTCATCAACCTAGTTTCAATTTCAGTATTTATAGTGCATTCATTCAGTTGATTTACATTCAAGTACAATTCAAATGTACTGATATACCTTTTGCCCAGGGCCTGCATCATATGATATACAGGTTGACGATTCAGAGCGCTAGGATTCTTGTACCAGCTATTTTGTGATCCCCAGTTCTTTCGAGGAATTATCATTATTTTACAATCTTTAAGTATATACAGACAGTCAATGTTTTCAGTAGTCCATTAAAGGCTTCCTAGACTACAGTAACAACTACACAAAGTTAAAAGCTTTTCATGTTAAATAATGTTGTCTACGTATATGTTCATACATGTATTCGTGTTTTGACACTTTTCTTTAAACCATTCAGACTCTCAGTATATCAGCATGTGTTAGTTTATCTTCCATATTCAGTATGTTATGATATCATATGTTGATTCAGCTAGCCAATTGGTTTGCTCGGTGACTTGTAGTCGAGCACCGAGTGCCGTGTTACATCCAGGCCCAGGTTCAGGGCGTGACAAAGCTTGGGATCAGAGCACTAGGTTCAAGAGTCTTAGGGAGTCTATGAAGTTGTGTCTAGTGGATTTTCCTTTATATGTATGTGCCATCCACACATATAAATTGTTAAGTACCAAGACAATCAGGATTGTCTCAGTTCTTTCTACTCTAGATGGTGCCATGAAGCTTAGAGTAATAGGTAACAGTGTCTTCTTATCGAATTCCAGATGTATCGAATGCCCAAGTGATGAGTAAGAAAACTCAAGGTCGTAGAGAGGACTATTTCCCATTGGGGTATTATTATGGAGTACAGGTTGGTAGCAAATGAGACTTCAGCGGATGTTGAAAGTAGGCTGCAATTAATAGTAATAAATATTAGAGCATAACCTTAGAAGATATTACGAACGCACTTATCATATCCTATGGTTATTAGTTTACCTTAGTTACCAGTTATACTAGCAGGTTGATGGTTATTTCGTATGCCAGTTATTAGTTATTCAGTTACCAAATCTCCAATTTTGGTTGTATCAAATTTTTGGTGACTTTTGAGTGCACATTGATGCCTACGGGTGACAAAGGAAAATATAACTAATGCTGATTATAGCAAAATCATCGCATGTTTTAGGTCCGATTAAGACCTAAGACTTGCTGATGGTGTAGGAAGTGATTTATGAGATTATGGCATCTCTAACGTACTTGTTCATTTTTAATTCTTGGAAATGGAGCCACATGCTGGAGGATGATAGTTTAGATGTCAACCCCATGGTGTAACATGTTAAATATTTAACCACAACGGGCATAGAAATGATCACTGTAGTTCTCAGCAGAAAAGAGCGTAAGGCCAAAATTCACAGGAGTCTGAAACATTCATTATTACCAAAGATGTCCCTTTCGTACGATTCATGCATATGACTAAGAAGATATGATGTATGAAATGAGAACCAAGAGCAGCCGAAATTAATTATTAGGGAATGATTTAAGTTGGTTAGATTTATTAATATTAGTACTAGAAAGTATCACATTAGTATGTTACTATAAGAAGCGACAACTATTGTGTGATTAAAGATATGACAGTTCCCCCTATGGTTATGTGACTGTCACGACCCGGCCGGTCGTTCCGTGAGATTAACCTCGTTTCCCCTATTTCTACTTTATCATATATTTCTTAGCCTGTTTATGTTGTGTTGGGTCAGTTGGTTTGGGTTCAGAGTGGTCATGGTGAGAATTGAGGCACTTAGTCTGTTAAAGTAGCCTAATGGTTGAAAAAGTCAACTGAGAGTTCACTTGTTAGTAAACGACATCGGAATGTGGATTTTATGGCTCAGATTGCTTCGTTAGGTGATTTGGCACTTAAGAGTGTTTTCAGAATGAAGTTTTGATGTCCGGTGTAGAATTAGGCTTGAATTAGCGAAAGTTACTTTTTGGCAATTTCCGGTTGGTAGTGGAAAATAGTCTATCAGGGTCAATATGGGATTCCGGAAATTGGAGAAGGTTCGTAATGTCATTGTGGATATGTGTGCAAAATTTAGGTCAATCGGTTGTGTTTTGTTTGATTTCAGCATCGTTGGCAAAATTTAGAAGTTTCAAAGTTCATAGGTTTGAATTTGATGTAATTCTGGTGTTTTCATGTTGTTTTTGGTGTTTTGAAGGCTCTACTATGTTTGAATGGTGCTATGGGGTATGTTGGTATGTTTGATTGGGGCCCCGAGGGGCTCGGGATTGATTTTTGATGGTTGTCGGGGTTTTGAACTTAGGAAATTTGCAGCAAATGGTTGCTGGTGTAAAGTTACTACTGTGGCCGCACCTACGGATGAGCAGCCGTAGGTTCGAAAGAAGGCTAGGCAAGAGGAGTCCGCAAGTTCGAAGAGTTGGCCGCGCCTGCGAAGCCACAGGTGCGGACAACAGATCGCAGGTGCGAGAATTGGATCTATTAGTGGGATTTCGCAAGTGCGCACCTGGGACCGCAGGTCCGAGAAAAGGTCCGCATGTGCGTATTAACTGCGCATAATAGTATAAAAGAGTGCCTCCGTGAAATTTTTGTTATCGTACCATTGTTGCATGCGGTTGGAGCTTATTTGAGGGAAAATTGAATAAGGAATTCGAGGGTCTTCAGTGAAGGTAAGTTCCCGGATTATAAAAGTCGTTTCTATGCTATTTTGTTCGGATTAGGGTTGTAATTTGAAGGATTAAGGTAGAAAATGTTTGGAAAAAATGGGAGGAGGTTTGGAAATTCTTTTGGCGATTTGGGTAGGAAATTGTGGTGTTCTTGGTATTTGTAGAATCGTGGGAGGACGAGGTTTCTAGTGATATAAATTTTATCGAATTCCGAGATGTGGGCCCAGGGCTCGGGTTTAGCAAAGTTTCTAGATTTATGTATAAATTGATAGTTTTCAATTGGGCTATTCCTTTGGCGTATATTAATGATGTTAATCTGGTTTTTGTTAGATTTGGAGCAATCGGGAGCAAATTTGAGGGACAAGAGCATCACAGACTAGTATTGTGGCCCGGTAGAGGTAAGTAATGGTTATAAATATTGTCCTGAGGGTATGAAACCCCGGACTTCATATTTCGACTAATTTTAAAATGGCGCACATGTCAGATGGCGAGTATGTGGCGCGCACTGATTTTTGTATTGGACTTGGTCCTCTCCGCAACAACTATTGAGCTGCGTATTTTACTCTAAATCATATGTTAAACTGTGTTCTAAAGACTATTGCTATATTTGGGCTAAAAGCAATGTTTTGGGCCTCGTGCCGACTTGTTTAGACCACTTGGGGGATTTTTACTTCTATTTCCTCACTGTTTGTTGATGATTTACACTCAGTCACACTGCGCTTACTATTTTCGAAACTCAGCCTGGTTTACACTATTTTAAGATATAAAACGATGATTTAGGTCGAGTACCCCATTTTTTTTACTTATACGCCTGATGGGCTTTTGAGAGGTTCTGACTGAGTGAGGCCGAGGGCCTTATTGTGAGGATATGATATGCCACGAGGTGGCTTGATATTAGGGCTTGGGCTGAAGGAGCCCCTCCGAAGTATGTACACACCCCCAATGAGCGCATGTACCTACTAAGTGCCGAGTGATGAGTGATTGGGAGGCATGAGTGAGAGTAAGGTTGCCCGAGGGGCTGATACTGAGTGGTTGTGAGGTGCTGAGTGATGTTGTGCCCGAGGGGCGATTTATTATTCATTTTTTTTCCCGAGGGGCTACTTATTATTTATTTCATTTTTACACTAAATCTTTCGGTATGAAATTGTTGGAAAACACATTTTTCAAGGTATTTTTCTGAAGTTGGTTTTAAGGCATGATTATTTCATATATCTATGTATATATTGTTGGAAAGAAAGGATATGCATATTGTGAATTGATGATATTGATTTTTATGTGTTTCTTGCCGCTTAGACTTGATTTATTTTCATTACTATTGAGTTGGCATACTAACATTACTCCCTGAACCCCTCTGTGCAGATTCAAGTGCATATATCGAGCATTAGCTATCTATTCCGTGCGGAGCCGGAGTTCGGGATATAGAGGTAGCTATTCAGTATCCGCAGCATCTCTGTTCTCCCTTCTTTATTCTATCTAGTTATTCATTTGGAGGTTTTGTATTATAATAGTATACATTTTAGCATATTTTTCTTAGATGCCCATGACATGTTGGCTCCGGGTTTTGGGGTTGGTTGGACTGTTTAACTGTTTATTGGCCTAATGTATTCAGTAATTTTATATACTTTATGAAATACTTTAAGTTGGTTGGGATTCTGGAAAGAAACTGTAAATATGTTATTATTTGCTAGCCTAGTTCCACGATAGGCACCATCACGGCCGATTTAGGATTTTGGGTTGTGACAAGTTGGTATCAGAGCATATGTTACATACGACTCAACAGTCATGAGCAGGTTTAGCAGAGTCTCGCAGATCGGTAGGGAGACGTTTGTACTTATCTTTGAGAGGCTGCGGAACCCTTAGGAAGAATCTCATTTTTTGAATTCTGTTGTGCCATTATTGGTTATTCCGGAAATCTAAACTTCTGTTGTTTCCTTCTCTCACAGATTGTGAGGACTCGCGCTACCGATCAGGATGATCATCCGCTAGCTACACCAGCGAGAGGTCGAGGTCGTGGTAGAGGGAGGTGGCCAGCCAGGGCAGTGGCAGTTGATCCCCCTACTATTCAGGGTCAGATTCCCCCCACAGATACTCCATTGGGGCAGGCTTAGGCACCGGCAATGCCTATTGTTATTACAGGTCTTCTGGAGACCTTGGCCCAGATTTTGATGGTGTGTACCACCCTTGCTCAGGCAGTTGCCACTACTTCTCAGGTCGGGGGAAGCAGTTAGACTCCAGTTTCTCGGACATCTGAGCAGGGTACTTAGGACCATCAGATACCGGGGGTGGTTCCAGCCCAGCCAGTTGCTCCAGTTCGGGACTTCGTGGTTCCAGCTATGCCAGAGGATGAGCCACGTAGACTGGAGAGGATTAGTAGACTACAGCCTCCAACATTCAGTGGAGGGCGAGGATACACAGGGTTTTCTAGATAAGTTCTAGAGGATGCTACGTATTGCTGGGATTTTGGAGACCAGTGGGGTGTCATTTGCTACATTCAGTTTTCTGGTGCTTCTTTCACTTGGTGGGAGTCTTTTGAGAGGCGTAGGCCGGTTGGTTCAACACCCCTCACCTAGCTGCAGTTCTCCACTATTTTCTTGGAGAAGTATGTACGTCAGTCTCATAGGGAGGAGCAGCGTAGGCTTTTTGAGCAGCTGCGTCAGGGGGAGCTATCAGTGATGCAGTATGAGATGTGGTTTTCGGAGTTAGCTCGTCACGCTCCCGAGTTGGTCCCTACTGATACAGAGAGGGTTACGAGGTTCGTGGATGGCCTCACTTATCAGCTCCGCCTATTTATGACTTGGGAGAGGGTATTAGATTCTACATTTGAGCAGGTTGTTGACATTGCTCAAGATATTGAGTCGGTTTGCCTCCATGAGCGGGAGGAGAGGGAGGTTAAGAGGCCTCGTGGATCGGGCCGTTCTATTGGTACTTCCTACAAGGGGTTGTCTCAGCATGGTAGAGGCTGTTCATTCAGGATTCCTCAGTCAGTCCGCCCAGCTTATAGTGGTGCATCATCGGGGCATGGTCCCCGTGGTTCTCAGCCAGGCCGTACTTCATTTGGTGCCCTCCCAACTCAGAGTGCAGCTCAAGCACCACCAGTTCAGATTTCTTCTGTGCATGAGTCATCTAGTGGCCGTTCTGGTGCTAGGGGATTCTATCAGTCCCCGCCACCAGCTCCAGGAAGTTGTATTGAGTGTGGAGAGCTTGGGCACATGTGGAGGTAGTGTCCCCATCGTCCCATCGGTTCTTCCCAGCAGAGGGGCCGGCCCTCGACTTCAGCTCTAGTTATTTCACCACCTTCCCAGGCAGCAATTGGTGGTAGTTAGTCAGCTAGAGGCCGCCCTAGAGGGGGAGGTCAAGCAGGTGGAGGTCAGGCCTGTATGTATGCATTTTCAGCCAGGCCAGATTCTATGGCCTCCGATGCAGTGATCGAATGTATTGTCTCAGTCCGTTGCCGAGATGCTTTGGATTTTTTTGACCCTGGTTCTACATATTCCTATGTTTCTTCATATTTTGCCCATTTTCTGGATATGCCCCGTGAGTCTCTTGTTACCTCTGTGCATGTGTCGATTCCGGTGGGCGATACTGTTGTTGTGGACCGTATGTATCAGTTGTGTATGACATATATTGGGGGTCTGGAGACCAGTGTGGACCTACTGTTACTCAGCATGGTCGATTTTGATGTGATGTTGGGCATGGATTAGTTATCTACGTGTCATGTTGTTCTTGATTGTCACGCTAAGATCGTGACGTTCACTATGCCAGGATGTCCGAGGGTTGACTGGAGAGGTTCTTCTGAGTATATGCCTAGTAGGCTGATTTCCTACCTGAAGGCTCAGCGCATGGTCGAGAAAGGGTGTTTATCTTATATGGGTTTTGTGACGGATGTTAGTGGTGAGAATCCCGCTATTGATTCGGTTCCCATGGTCCGTGACTTTCCGGATGTGTTTCCTGCAGACCTGCCAGGCATGCCACCTGACAGGGACATTGAATTTGGTATTGACTTGGTGTCAGGCACCAAGCCTGTTTCAATTCCACCTTATCGTATCGCACCAGTGGAGCTAAAGGAAGTAAAGGAGCAGCTTTAGCAACTCCTTGATAAGGGGTTCATTCTGACTAGTATGTCACCTTGGGGTGTATCGGTGTTGTTCGTAAAGAAGAAGGATGGTTCTATGCGTATGTGTATTGATTATCGGCAGCTGAACAGAGTTACGACGAAGAATTGATATCCCTTTCCTTGTATAGATGACTTGTTTGATCAATTTCAGGATGCTAGGGTATTTTCAAAGATTGACTTGCGTTCCGGTTATCATTAGTTGAAGATTCGGGGGCCAGACATCCCGAAGACTGCTTTCAGGACTAGATATGGTCATTCTGAGTTCCTGGTTATGTCATTTGGGCTGACAAATGCCCCAGCAGCCTTTGTGCATTTGATGCACGGTGTATTTCGGCCTTATCTGGATTGTTTCGTCATCATGTTTATTGACGATCTTGGTGTATTCCCGTTCCCGGGAGGATCATGAGCAGCACTTGAGAGTTGTGCTTCAGACCTATAGAGAGAAGAGATTGTATGCAAAATTTTTGAAGTGTAACTTCTGGCTTGATTTAGTAGCATTCTTGGGGCACGTAGTGTCTAGTGAGGGTATTCAGGTTGATCCGAAGAAGGTAGAGGTGGTGCAGAGCTGGCCTAGACCGTCATCAACCACTGAGATTCGCAGTTTCCTTGGTTCGGCAGGGTATCACCGCCGTTTCGTAGAGGGGTTTTCATCTATTGCAACACCTATGACAAGACTTCCCCAAAAAGGTGCTCAGTTAAGGTGGATTGAGGAGTGTGAGGAGAACTTCCAGAAGCTCAAGTCAGCTTTGACTACAACGCCAGTATTGTTTTTCCCAACAGGTTCAGGTTCTTATACTGGTTACTGTGATGCCTCGAGAGTTGGCCTTGGAGCAGTTTTGATGTAGGACGGTAGGGTGATTGCCTATGCGTCCAGACAGTTGAAGGTTCACGAGAGGAATTATCCAGTGCACGATGTTGAGCTAGCAGCTATTGTTCACATTGAATATTTTGCGTCACTATTTGTACGGATTGCATTGTGAGATTTTCACTGATCATCATAGTTTGCAACATCTACTTAAGAAGAAGGATCTAAATTTGCGTCAGAGGAGGTGGTTGAAGCTTCTCAAGGATTATGACCTCACTATTTTATATCATCCGAGGAAGGCCAATGTAGTGGCCGTTGCCCTGAGTCGCAGCGCGGAGAGTTTGGGGAGTCTAGCCTACCTTCTAGTAGTAGAGCGACAATTAGCCCTTGATGTCGAGGCTTTAGCTGGTCAGTTGGTGATATTGGATCCATCAGAGCCCTCGCGGATATTGGCTTGTGTAGCCTCCAGGTCTTTTCTTTACGATCTGATTAGAGCACGCCAATATGATGATCCACATTTGCTTGTTCTTCAGGACAGGGTCCGTCGCGGTGATGCCTGGGATATGGTTATAGGTTATGATGGGGTCAGGAGGATGCAGGGCCGAATTTGCGTGCCTAATGTAGCTTGGCTTTGAGATTTGATTCTACCTGATGTCCATAGTTCGCAGTATTCCATCCATCCGGGTGCCGCAAAGATGTATTAGAATTTGAGACATTATTGGTGGAGGCGAATGAAGAAAGATATTGTTGAGTTTGTGGCTCGGTGTCTCAACTGTCAGTAGGTCAAGTATGAGCACTAGAGACCAGGTGGATTCCTTCAGAGATTTGATATTCCGGAGTGGAAGTGGGAGCGGATCACGATGGACTTCGTAGTTGGACTCCCACGGACTTCGAGGAGGTTTGATGCTATATGGTTTATTGTGGATCGGCTGACCAAGTCCGCGCACTTCATTCCTGTAGGTACTACTTATTCTTCGGAGCGGTTAGCCGAGATGTATATTAGTGAGATTGTCCGATTGCATGGGGTTCCGATTTCTATCATTTCTGACAGAGGTACTCGTTCTCATCTCAGTTTTGGAGAGCCGTATATAGAGAGTTGGGTAATCAAGTCGAGTTGAGCACAGCGTTTCATCCTCAGATCGACGGGCATCCGGAGCGTACCATTCAGATTTTGGAGGATATGTTACGTGCATATAATAATAGCTATCAGTCGAGTATCTAGATGGCTCCATATGAGGCTTTATATGGTAGTAGGTGTAGATATCTGATTGGTTGGTTTGAGCCATGCGAGGCTAGACTATTGGGCACAGACCTGGTTCAGGATGCATTGGGTAAAGCGAAGTTGATTCAGGAGCGTGTTCGCACGGTGCAGTCTAGGCAGAAGAGCTATGCGGGCCGGAAGGTCCGGGATGTGTCTTTCATTGTTGAGAATAAGGTGTTGCTGAAGGTGTCACCCATGATGGGTGTTATGCGGTTCGGGAAGAGGGGAAAGCTGAGTCCCAGGTTCATTGGGCCATTTGAGGTGCTTTAGAGGATTGTGGAGGTGGCTTATAGACTTGCCTTGCCTCCCAGCTTAGCGAGTATTCATCCGATGTTCCATGTTTCGATTCTCCGAAAGTATGTTGGTGACCCGTCTCTTGTTTTTGACTTCAGCACTGTTTAGTTCGAGGGTAATATGTCATATGAGGTAGATCCAGTGGCTATTTGGGTCGACAAGTCCGAAAGCTGAGGTCTAATGATATAACTTCAGTGAAGGTTCAGTGGAGAGGATAGGCGGGGGAGGATGCCACCTGGGAGACCGAGCGGGAGATGCGGGACAAATATCTTCACCTGTTCGAGACTCCAGGTATGTTTCTAGACCCGTTCGAGGACGAACAATTGTTTAAGAGGGGGAGGATGTAACGACCCGGCCGGTCGTTCCGTGAGATTAACCCTGTTTCCCCCATTTCTTCTTTATCATATATTTCTTAGCCTGTTTATGTTGTGTTGGGTCAGTTGGTTTGGGTTTGGAGTGCTCATGGTGAGAGTTGAGGCAATTAGTCTCTTGAAGTAGCCTAATAGTTGAAAAAGTTAACTCAGTGTTGACTTATTGGTAAACAACCTCGGAATACGGATTTTATGGCTCGGATAGCTTCGTTAGGTGATTTGGGACTTAGGAGTGTGTACGGAATGATGTTTTGATGTTAGGTGGAGAATTAGGCTTGAATTGACGAAATTTAGTTTTTGGCGAATTCCGGTCGGAAGTGGAAAATAGTCTATCAGGGTGGGAATGGGATTTCGGAGGTTGGAGCAGGTTCGTAATGTCATTTTGGATATGTGTGAAAAATTTCAGGTCAATCGGATGTGTTTTGGTTGGTTTTGGCATCGTTGGCGAAATTTAGAAGTGTCAAAGTTCATAGGTTTGAATTTGATGTAATTCTGGTGTCTTCATGTTATTTTTGGTGTTTTCAAAGTTTGACTGATGCTATGGGGTGTGTTGATATGTTTGGTTCGGGCCCCTTGTGGCTCGGGATTGATTTTTGATAGTTGGCGGGGGTTTGAACTTAGGAAATTTGCAGTAAATGACTGCTGGTGTAAAGCTACTAGTGTGGCCACACCTGCAGATGGGCAGCGGCAGGTGCGACGCTGCAGGTTCGAAAGGAGGCTAGGTAGGAGGAGTCCACAAGTGTGAAGAGTTGGTCGTGCCTGCGAAGCCGCAGGTGCGAGACTTTTGTCTGTTAGTGGGATTTCGCAGGTGCGCACCTAGCACCGCAGGCGCGAGGAAAGGTCCGCATGTGCGTATTAACTGGGCAGAACAAAATAAAAGAGTGCCTACGTAAAATTTTTGTTATTGTACCATTGTTGCATGTGGTTGGAGCTTATTTGAGGGCAAATTGAAAAAAGAATTTAAGGGTCCTCAATGAAGGTAAGTTCCCGGATTATAAAAGTTGTTTATATGCTATTTTGTTCGGATTAGGCTTGTAATTTGAAGGATTAAAGTAGAAAAAGTTTGGAAAAAATGGGAGGAGGTTTGGAAATTTTTTGGTGATTTGGGTAGGCAATTTTGGTCCGATTGTGGTGTTCTTGGTATGTGTAGAATCGTGGGAGGACGAGGTTTCTAGAGATGTAATTTTATCGAATTTCGAGACGTGGGCCTGGGGATCGGGTGTGGCCGAATTTCATGATTTTTGTATAAATTGATATTTTTCGATTGGGTTGTGTTCCTTTAGCGTATATTGATGATGTTAATCTGGTTTTGGTTAGATTCGGATAAATCGGGAGACAATTTTGAGGGGCAAGAGCATCACGGACTAGTATTGTGGCCCGGTAGAGATAAGTAATGGTTATAAATCTTGTCATGAGGGTATGAAACCACGGACTTCATATTTCCCACTATTTTTAGAATGGCGCACATGTCGAAAGACGAGTATGGGGCGCGCATTGATTTTTATATTGGACTTGGTCCTCTCCGCGACAACTATTATGTTGCGTATTTTACTCTAAATCATATGTTAAACTGTGTTCTAAACACTATTGCTATATTTGGGCTATAAGCCATGTTTGAGGCCTCATGCCGACTTGTTTAAAACCCTTAGGGGCTTTTTACTACTATTTCCTCATTGTTATTGATGATTTACACCCAGTCACATTGTGCTTACTATTTTCGAAACTCAGCTTGGTTTAGACTATTTTAAGATATAAAATGATGTTTTGGGTCGAGTACCTCATGTTTTTTTACTAATACGCCCGAGGGGCTTTTGAGAGGTTCTGACTGAGTGTGGTCGAGGGCCTGATTTTTAGGATATGATACGCCACAAGGTGGATTGATATTAGCGCTTGGGCTGAAGGAGACCTTCCGGAGTCTGTACACACCCCAGTGAGCGCAGGTACCTACTGAGTGCTGAGTGTCGAGTGATGAGTGATTGGGAGGCATGCGTGACAGTGAGGTTGCCGGAGGGGCTAATACTTAGTGGCTGTGAGGTGCTCAGTGATGTTCTGCCCGAGGGGCGAATGATGGTTCATGTTTTTGCCCGAGGGGCTACTTATGATGTATTTCATTTTTACACTAAATCTTTCGGTTTGGAATTGTTGAAAAACAAATTTTTCAAAGGATTTTTCTGAAGTTGGTTTTACGGCATGATGATTTCATATATCTATGTATATATTTTTTGAAAGAAAGGCTGTGAATATTATGAATTGATGATATTGATTTTTATGTGTTTCTTGCCGCTTAGACTTGATTTATTTTCATTACTACTGAGTTGGCATGCTCACATCACTCCCTATATTCCTGTGTGCAGATTCAGGTGCAGATACCGAGCATTAGCGATCTATTCCATGAGGAGCTGGAGTTCGGGATATATAGGTAGGTTCAGTGTCCTCAGCATCTCTGTTCTCTCTTCTTTGTTGTATCTAGTTATTAGTTCGGAGGTTTTGTATTATAATAGTATACCTTTTGGCATATTTCTCCTAGATGCTCAAGACATGTTGGCTCTGGGTTTTGCGATTTTTTGGATTGTTTAACTATTTATTGGCCTAATGTATTTAGTAATTTTATATAATTTATGAAATGCTTAAAGCTGGTTGGGATTTTGGAAAGAAACTGTAACTATGTGATTATTGGCTAGCCTAGTTCTACGATAGACGCCATCACGGCCGGTTTAGGATTTGGGGTGTGACAGTGACAAAGTGTCTATCTCGGATGTTTATAGCCTGATATAATTTTATTAATGTTTGTGATTATATTTTGCAATTTATTTACAACAGATGGAATTTCCCTAAGTGTGATCCATGTATAGAATTCAAAAAAGAAGAAGATAGTATGCGACCGTAGAATAGGGTCGGATGGTGAGTGAAGTTAGGTATAAACTTATGCTTCACTTTAGTTATTCAAAGTAGATGAAGAAAAAATGATTCTAGCAGGTGGTTATTAAAACAATAGTAAGTAAGACTTTAGTAGATACAATGAATTAACAATTTCAATAGAGTTAGTAGAGGTGTGATTTGATTTACTTAGCTAGGCTAACACTAGTGAGTGGGTAACAACTTGAAACACCAAATGAATGTTAGAACCCAAAGTGCGTATGTTTAAACTTGAAGTACACTGAAAGTGGAAGAAAAATCAGCTAGATTGTAAGAAAAAACTACAGAAGAATAGCCTTTAAGTGTTGCATGATAGTTGTGAATACATTAGTTTTATGTTTATGTAAGTAACTTAGTTTTTCCTAGTAAGAAATATTTATCAAAAGTAATTCGAAATATGAGTCGTCTTTGACGTAAAGTGCAAAGAGTTGCAGAAAATAAGGAAAGTTGTTTGGATCCCAAAAAAAAGAGAAGGATCCACAAGTAAAAGACCTTAACCTTTGGTCTAAGGGGTGTCAGTAAGTCTAGTTGGAGATTTTAACCCAAAAAGTTTACCTGGGATTCAGAAAGAAACAAATATAATCCAGTATGGGTAGTACAACTCAAGATTGAGGCAGACAAGAGAACTCTGGTGAAAGACATTCACTTCTTAGCCAAGGTAGCAGTTCGAATTTCGAACACTGAAGATAGTGTAGTTGTTGTACCGAACAAGACTTGATGCTCCTTAGCAAGCGAAGAGAAGGAGAAACAGTTTGATGGTTCCTACTTGTTGTAGCTGAAAGAGAGGATTCATATGAAAACGACGATGGCTTTTGAACAAAAGGGAGATGATGGTACCTTGAGGTACCAAGATAGATTGTGTGTTCCAACCAAAGATAGACTTAGCGAGGGAGGAACATGTTAGAAGCCCATACTTTCAGGTATTCTATTCACCAAGGTCTCCAAAAGATGTATCATGATCACAAGGAGATCTTATTGGTGGAACGACATGAAAAAGAACGTCACAGACTTTGTGGACAAGTGTACAAATTGTCAGCAGGTGAATGTCAAAAAGCACAAATCCTAGCGTTTTACCATAAAATATACATATCCTTTAGTGGAGATGGTTAATATGGACTTTATAAAAGGAATATCTCGCTTACTTGAAAAGCATAGTTTGTATGGGCGAAGGTGTAGATCACCAATTGGTTGATTCGAAATTAGCGAAGCAGAGTTGTTAGGGCCAGATTTTGTCAATCAGTCTATGGAGAAAGTCAAGCTGATTCAAAAGCATTTTAGGACACCTCATAGTCGCCAAAGGTCATATTCGAATGTGTAGCATAGAGACCTAAAGTTTCAAGTTGATGATTAGGTGTTTCTAAAAGTTTTCCCTATGAAAGGTATTATAATATTTGGGAAGAAAGGAAAGTTCAGTACCAGATACATCGGGCTTTATAGTATCCTAACGAAGGGTCGGGCATGTAGGTTATGAGTTAGAGTTTACACCAGAATTGGTGGTTGTACACCCATTATTTCACGTGTCATGTTTTAACATTCAATTTTCCAATATTCAAATCTCATGTCATAACATTTATGTTTCCAGTATTCAGATCTCATGTTAGAACATTCAAGTTAGTTCAATATTCAAATACATAGGCCAGTCCAATAGTAAGATGTTAATGCTAGCTTAGTACATAAATATTGATGTCAGTTCAGTGATCAGATAATCACGTTAGTTCAGTACTCAGATATTCGTGCCAGTTCAATATTCATATATCCATGTCAGTTCACAATTCACTTATCCATAACATAAAAGTATTCATGTATATGTTTTGTATTATACATATTACGATGTCCAATGAAACTAGCGTTACATATGTTAGTTGGCAGGTGTTTTGGAGAAATATTAAAGGTAGCTATCCTTCTCATTCAGAACTTATATTATAATCTCTGTGTTATTCAATATACAATCAGCTCAGTGTTCATTCAGTTCAGTGGCCATTCAGTTCAGTACCTATTCAGTTAAGTATCTCAGCACATCAATAATCATGTATCAATTCAATTTAGTATGAAATACGTGAATAAAATCACTCGGTACGTCATAAGACCACTATGCCCTTGATTAATATCATGAAATAAACTTTACCAACATATGTATTTTCAAGACCCATGAACAGAAGATAATAATAAGTCACATGGGGAATCAAAAATATAGACACCCATAGTATTTCTATGAATAGAGTAATTTATGGAAACCATGAGTTTTCTCATTTCTTCCGTATTATTTGGACCATGCCAAAAGAAAGAAGGGATAGCCATAACATACCTGGAGTAGGGAAAAATCAATATAATATTATTGAGAAAGATTCCATTGTACTACTTATTCAAGCACTTTGCAAAATAAACTGGGTGCAACTTGCTAGGATTATCTGCATCGCCCAATCAACTTAATAGTTGGAAACCTCATAATTTTTAACCTCTAAGTACTTGTCCAAGAAATAACTATCATCAATAGCATCACCTATGAAGTTACTGTAGTTAGAAGATTCTGCCTTCCTTTTCTCATATTGGGAGAAATCCATTCCAATCAATGCATTCTCTATATTCATAAATCATGTACTAAATTTCTGCCCATGAATCTTGTTCGTGAGGTTCACAATGAACCATGCCAAGGAGTATTAAAAAAGTATTGCTATTAGCCTCAACATTTGTCCTTGTTGTTTATCCAATATGTTTCCACCTTTCAACTTAATTCACGAGTCACCTTATTGGCATACGAGGGCTTCCATGTTGTGGATTAACGCAATAATAGTCAAATTCCATAATTACATGGTAATTTCCCACTAAAAATTAGTAATTATCCAATTTGCTCATCATTTGACTTACTGGTGTAATCTTATTTTACCAACTTATTTCCTCTTAATACTTAATCTTTTGTGTAATCTTGTTGAGTAACTAAGGCGTTTATTGATCTTTATTGGTATATTTGAGGTGTCAAATGATATAGAATTGATTGTGGAAAAATAATGTGAATGCAAGTCAAAAAGGAGGAAATTTGGAGAAATGAAGTCTGCCCAGTTTTTACTCCGTGCGATCGCAGAGGTGCATGAAGTAATACAGTGCGACCGCAGGATTCTGGATGCAAACGCACAGGGAAAGGACGCTGGTAACCCGTGTGGTCAAAGACACTGTGCCAACGCACAATATGTAATGTGATCGCATACCTTTAGGAAGTTGACTCAGTGCGATCGCGGGTGAACCTGTTCGAACGCACAGTGTATTTTCCGGGCAAGTACTTACCAGTTTTGTAAATTCATGTTTTATCACCAAACCACTTTTATACTTGACCTAGCAGATATTTTCTGCATCTTTTGGCATATCTTTGGCATTGTAGGATATATTTTTTAGTAGAGAAGAAGAGAGAAAAAATTTGTGGAAGCTAGGATTTGCACACACACTTGAGTTTTGAATATTTCAACCTTGTGGTTAAAGATTTCTTACCCATTTATTAGTCTTTGGAAAAAGGTAATTTAGAATTATTATCCGTGGTTAATTAACATAAACTTGCTCATATTTGAAAAATCGTGAAATACCTTGGATCGTTACTTGAGTGTAATACTCGATGTATTCATTCTTGTTTCCATTGATCATTTTACTTGCTTTATAGGTTAGTTTATATTTTCGCATTTAGTTATAAACATTTTCGAACCCAAAATCTATTTGTTTGGCATTGCGCGATAAGTGATAATTCTCTTACATTCCTAATCGCCTCCATATTGTTCTCTATGGATTCGACCCCAACCTTGTTGGGTTATTATATTTGACAATGGGCTGCTTACACTATTTTAAGGTGTAATTTGAGTGTATCATATGAGTTGGTGTTGTCTTTCATAAAAAGGTTATGAAACCTTAATAAACAAATAGTGTTTGATAAAATGCTCAAGTGAGCTAGGATTATGATCGTTTCCCTAATTATGGGTTCAATTCTGCTATATGTCTAAAATAGATTGAAATTGCGAACATTCCAGAACGTTGTAGAGTTTTAAGGGGCTAAATTGAGGTATATATGGCTAAAACCCCCTATTCTTAGAATCGAACCCCATGGTGTTCATGCTATCGGTGAAATTTTTAAATTGATCGTTGTAGGAATTACTATTCCACCGTGCTTGTGCTGAGAAATATATGTACAATATGTGTAAAAATCCTTTCATCATGATTATCTTATCATTTGAGGATGTATTAAAAATGTGGAATATGTGCTAGAAATGCATAGACTTCAAGTCAAATTAGAACTAAGGTTGTTATGAAAATTTGTATGAAAAGCCTCTATGTGCTTAGGATTTTCCAACTTTTTCCCTTATGTGTACAAATGCCTTACATGATAGGCCTTATTGTTGATGCGGATAATTTTATTTGAATGTGTAAACAGGAAAACTTGAATTGTGAAATGAGGCCAAGAGCCAAGTAAGAAATGAGATGATTGATAGAAAATGGTAAAGTCTTGGGCAAGACGGCCTAGCCGATCAGGCTGTGATCAGACGCCATGTCGCACACATGGTGTTAACTGTGCTAAAAATTGAAACTAGAAATTGAAATTATGATTAAGGTTGATGTCTCAAATGAGATGACCTAGTCGATCGGGTCATGATCGGACTCCGTGTAAGAATGTAGTGGTATTGTTGATAATGGAGTGCCAATATTGAAGATGTCTCAAATCTAAAGTCATGAAATTTTACTTGAAAGCTTATGTGATTCTTAATTTGATGTTGTGGTGTTAATTAAGGCTTTTATTGATTTGATGACTACTTCCTTCTTGTATTATTGTTCAATCTAATGAGACGGTGTTTAGTTAATATACTTGTACTATTGGACGACACTAACGGCCATTTTACCGGAGGTGTTGTATCTTTAATTTATACAGGTAGTTCTACAGCAGGCAGCATCGACCAGTGTTAGCGGCATACTCCTCCCAACAGTCTTGGTAAGTCCACTTTCATTTCGGGGTCATACATATTTTGGTCCTTATGTATTTTACTCGAGGTATAGATGGGGCCTTGTTGCCGGTACTTTTGTAGTACTATTTTGTATGTATTTAGAGGCTCCGTAGATAGTATGTGGGTTGTATATGGGCATTAGAAAGGTCAACGGATTATGTTGTATTTTAGACTCTTGTTCCACTAAATCATGTAAATGTGGGTACTTGAAACTTATCAATGATGTAACAAATGAAATAACTTAGTAATGTACATACAATCTTCTTATTGTCTAATTAATGAAGGCATGCCCTATCTTGATCATAAGTGAGTGAGGTAGAAAGTGTCTAACATGGTTGCCCAGTCGGGTTTACTCGATTGAGCGCCGATCGTGTTTTTGATTTTGGGGCGTGCCAGTAGGTGCGAGCATATTTTTGCATTTGTGAGCCTGTAAACGCGATGAAAACTTCAAAGATGCAGATTTTGGTCAGGGGCTCAGCGATCGCAGAAGTAGAAGGCGCCCACAGGTGCGCTCCTGCAGGTGTGGGGCTTGGACTACAGAGAGGAACCGCATAAGTTGGATTTGGGCTGCAGAAGCGGCTGGTCGGGATTTTAATGAAACTCTACATAAGCAATCTTGTTTCCACAGAAGCAGAGCTGCAGGCGTGGCTGGTGAGTCTGCAGAAGCGAAAATGATAGACAAAATAATATGTGCGAGGTTTAGGAAATTTCTCTAATTTTTTGACTTCGCAAGCTCGGCTAGTGACGACTTTTGAGAAAGGTTTCACTCGAATTCAAGAGGTAAGAAATATTTGATCACTTCTTTCCAATAATATTGAATACCCATTTATTTTCCAACCCAAATTATGTGGTTTGAGGTGAAATCTGGGGGATATGTGGTTAGGTGTTGGAGAGTAAGATTTGGGTATTTGAGGTTCGATTTTGATCAGAATTAGATGATTTTTGCATGTTTCGACTCGTTATAGAATGAGTGTATGGATTTTATGTATTTTGGGCTGACTTTTTAAATTTGGTTAAATAACTTAGCTTTATTTACGGGAACGATTCCTATAGCTTGTACTGATTATATTGAGGTTTTGGTGACTAGAATTTAGTCGCTCGGAGGCTGATTCTATCATGCCCCAAAACCGAGGGGCGAGACGGGCGCCTAACCGGATGAACCCGGTCAAGCTGACCTGGATTGCCTTTTCTACCCAAGCATTACCCCGTGTTCATAATATACGATATTCCATAGGAAGTAGAAAATTAAAAATTGAGCATGGATTTAAAACCTAAGTTCGTTTCTTCCTTAACATTTTAGCAGTTGATAATCCCAAAAACATACAAGTGACATATAAAATTTCCAATGCGATCCAATATTGTAAGTGAATACAACCGCTGCCCAAAATATACACACACACACACATATATATATATATATATATATATATACAACCCACCTCGTGTCTACGGAGCCTCTAAGAGTACTGAGAGTTCACATAGACTTGCCGGTAACAAGGCCCCGACTATACCTTTTACAACATAAGCAAAAGGGAATGATATAGTCCCTGCACGGCCCCCAGAGGAAATGGGGCTCACCAGGACTGCTGAAGAGATGATGAGGGGGCACGACTAACGGCGGACCGAGCTACCTGCTATAGAACAACCTACATCCATATAAAAGATGTAGCGCCCACAGCAAAAGGGACATTAGTACCATGTGATAGTACTAGTATGTATGAACAAGATTTATTCCAAGTAAAATCAAACAATAGACATATAGGGGACAGTCAAAGAAACCAAACAAATACTGCACATAGATACAGGAAACACAAATGAGAGTTCCAAAATTTCTTATTTCAATCGTTCTCCTGCTGCGGCGCGCAACCGGATCCCACCTTAATATCATATTCCGCCCTTATCCCTTCTGTTGCGGCATGCAACCCGATCCCACCTTACAATTGTGTTGCGGCGTGCAACCCGATCCCACCGTACAATTCTGTTACAACGTGAAACTCGATCCCGCCTTACAATTACAGTTGATAGCAACATCAGCCAATCAATTTAATCACAAGGATTTTCATCATGAAGAATATACATTTGTAACAACCAAATAACTATGTGAAATCAAGGCCACAATAATCTTTACCAAACGGTGAGTCATACACGGCATACTATCAACATATAGTTCAATTAGATAAATCCACATTTCCTTCCCATTACTTGCTAGACAACATTTAGCACTTAGATATATTCAACAATTTGACTCATTATCATTTTTTTTGTTTTGCAACACATCCTCTCATACCGATGTATTCAACATTTAACGAGTTTTGCACGTGATGGAATAAGCACAAATTATCACCTTTTCACAATCTCATATAGCATGGTGGCATGGTAATCGACTAGGACAATCAGAGTTACACCTCAACACATTAGAACAATCGATTTACATATGCATAAGCAAGAAACTCATACTGAATGCTCGGACACCAACAAGGTGACTCTACGAATATTAAAGTTAGCCATACATACCTCGAGTCAAAATTTCCCCTTTAATATATATTTTCAACCCACCGAACCTTCTATTGTCTCCAATCTAATTTACAACATGCCATGTTTAGACCTAGAATTAGAAATCATGAACTCATTTGGGCATTTTGCCAAACACCATGCGATTCCTTACATTAACTAGCCCTTTTTTAGTGAACGATTGCCCTAGCTTACTTCCCTTTGCTATATTATGGTAGACTATTCACATGCATGCAAGGTCTTAGCTTTTATTTTCAGGAACCAATTCAGGTGTTCCATTTTTAACCGAAACCTATTATTTTGGGAAATGGGGTGAAGACTTACCTCTTATGGTGAAGAAGATGACGACCACTCGATTACTTCCAGGCTTGACTGGAGATGGAGGACCAATTTGGGGAAGATGGGGACTTCTCGCACTAGAACCCACTCTCACTTCGCTCTATTTTAATAAATATCCTTTAAAGATGAAGGGGAGGGGTGTTTTATTAAACGTGGGGTCGGGTCTTAAAATTTAAAATTAGAAGCCCCGAAGCAGGTATGCGGTCAGGAATGCGACCGCATTTCATGTTATGCGGTTGACATACCTGTCGCAGAAGTGGCCTTCAACTGGGCTAAAAATAGAAGTAGATTGCCCAGGTATGCAACCACTATGCGGTCTGCATACCTGTTATGCGATCGCATAGTGCGTCGCATAACTTCCTTTGCAAAAATCAAGGTGTAAGAATGCGACAAATATGCGGCCCGCATTCGCAAAATGTGATCGCATTCTAGGCGGCATAGCTATCCTCAAAATGGATAGCAAACTGTCCAAGTAAGCGACCACTACGTGGTCTGCATACTTGGTCTACGATCGCATAGTGGACCGCAAATCTGTGCAAATCTAGAAATTTTTTTCTTTTAAGTCCCGGGGTACTTTTTACTCCACAAGGGTCCGTTTCAAGGATTTCTTCAGTTATAAGAACATGGGGACCCATTCGGGCATGGTTTTTAGACTCAAAATTTTACGGGTCATTAAATTCTCCCCCACTTAGAATCATCCATCCTCGAATGAGGATCGAGGAATCATTTAGTTAAGAGAACAAAAAACATGCCAACCCCCGAATTCTTACTAACTCCGATATTTTCTGAAAATTTTTCCATAGTTTCCTTTGTAATTAGGCCTATCTACCTGTCAGGGAGCCACCGAAACACATTTTTAACCAATTCCACACATTTTTCAGTTACTCTATCAACTTTCACATAATCCAGTCATTTCAACAAGTTGCATATAATTCAATTACTTCCACAAGCCTCACATAGTTCAGTTAAGCCCACAAATTTGCACATAATTCAACTATTACAATGAGTTGCACATAATTCGTCTATTACAATGAGTTGCACATGATCCAACTAATCACAGCAACATATACATTTATGCCACAAAGTTTGAGAAGTGACAATAGTAGGGTAATTAGGGGAGTGGGGTGTTTTGCACAAAATTTGACACCAATGTAATTTCTTAAAGATGACAACTTTCAAAACCACTACCGGATTTATTCAAAGAAGTGGGGATATTTCTCTTTCATTTCATTTTCTGCTTCCCACATGGCTTTTTTGACATATTGACTCCGCCATAATACTTGGACCAAAACCACCTCTTTGTTTATCAACCTACGAACTTGCCTATCAAGAATAGCAACCAGAACCTCTTCATATGACAACTTTTCATTAATTTCAATGGTCTCAACCGGCACGATGACAAATGGATCTCCAACTACCTTTTTCAGCATGGACACATGAAACACCAGGTGCACTAATGACATCTCAGGGGGCAATTCCAGCCTACACATCACCTTCCCTATCCTTTGAGCAATCCTATATGGCCTGACATACCTTGGGCTCGATTTCCCTTTCTTCCCAAACTGCATCACTACTTTCATGGGAGACACCTTCAAGAATACCCAATGATCTACTTGAAACTCCAAATCTCTTCTACGAACATCCGTATAAGATTTATAACGACTCTGAGCAGTCTTCATCCTCTTCTGAATGACTCTATCATTTTTCATAGCTTGGTGCATAAGATCCGGTCCTAGAAGTTCCTCCTCACCAACCTCGAACCATCAAGTCGGAGACCTACACCTCCTTCCGTACAATGCCTCAAATGGGTCCATTTGAATACTAGCATGAAAACTGTTATTATGAGACAATTATATAAGTGTCAACTGATCATCCCAGCTACCCTTGATATATTATACACAAGCCCGTAACATATCTTTAAGCGTCTGAATGGTTTCCTCTGCCTGACCGTCCGTTTGCGAGTGGAAAGCTGTGCTGAGATTTAGCTGCATATCCAAACCTTGATGAAATTTCTTCCAAAAGTTAAATGTGAACTGGGCCCCTATATCCGAGATAATAGATACTAGAGTGCCATGGAGCTTGACTATTTCTTTGATATACAATTGAGCGTACTGTTTTGCATTATCGCTGGACATGACTGGTAAGAAATGCGTCGTCTTCGTGACTCGATCCACTATTACCCGAATTAAGTCAAACTTGCGCTGAGTGCAGGGTAACCCTAACACGAAGTCCATATTGATCATCTCCCATTTCCACATTGTTATTTCCATAAGCTGTGCCAACCCACCAGGCCTTCACTTGCTAACAATTCGGACACCTAGCCACAAAGCCCGCCAATCCCCTCTTCATACCATTCCACCAATAAATCTCCTTGAGGTCGTGATACATCTTTGTACAACCTGGGTGTACGGAATACCTGGAATTGTGAGCCTTTACCATAACTCTGTCTCGAAGATCATCCACATATGGAACACATAGCCTCCCTTAGCATCGCAAAACACCATCCTCATTACCGAGTGATAATGCTGTAGTCCTTCAATTCATAATTTCTTCTCTCAGCCGTGCCAAAGTTGGATCCCTGAATTTCTTTCCCTTGACTTCCACTACAAGCGAAGACTCCGCTCCATTACGCAGCACGACATTCCCTTCATCTGAGGCTGAAAGACATACTCCCAGACTGGCCAGCTGATAAACCTCCCGAGCTGAAGGCCTCTGACCTGCTTCCAAATGAGCCATGCTACCCACGGATTTCTGACTAAAAGCGTCGGCTACCACATTCGCCTTTCCTGGATTGTAGAAAATATTCATATCATAATCCTTGAGAAATTCTAACCATCTCTGTTTCCTTAAGTTCAACTCCTTCTGCTTGAATAAATACTGAAGACTATTGTGTTTTGTGAACACGTCCAAATGTACCCCATAAAGATAATGCCGCCAGATCTTCAATGCAAACACAACCCCCCTCGTGCTCCAAATCATGCGTCGGGTAATTCTTCTCGTGATTCTTCAGCTGCCTAGAAGAATATAATATTAACTTACCACATTGCATCAATACACACCCCAAACCAACCATTGAAGCATCACAATACACCACAAACCCTTCTAAACCTTCTAGCATGGTCAACTCTAGCGCCGAAGTCAATCTTGATTTCAATTTCTGAAGTCTCTTTTCGCAAGCATCGGACCACTGAAACTTGACTGCTTTTTTCGTCAGCTTAGTCAATGGGGAGGCGAGGGTAGAGAATCCCTCCATGAACCTCCGATAACATCCAGCCAAACCCAAGAAACTGTGAATCTCTGTCGGGGTCGTTGGTCTAGGCCAATCCCTTTACCGCTGCAATCTTTTGGAGATCAACCCGAATTGCTTTCCTGGAAATAACATGGCCCAAAAAGGTGACTAATTCTAGCCAAAATTCACATTTTGAAAGCTTTGCATACAATGGGTGCTGATGAAGAGTCTGCAGAACTGCCCTGAGGTGATTAGCATGATCTTCCTAACTTCCCGAATAAACAATAATATCGTCAGTGAAGACAATCCAAAGGAGTCAAGAAACTATTTCAAAACCCGATTCATAAGATCCATAAAAGTTACTAGGGCGTTGGTTAGACCAAAAGACATTACCAAAAAATTAAAGTGCCGATATCGACTCCTGAAGCCAGTCTTATGAATATCCTGCTCCATGATATTTAACTGGTGATACCCGGAACGCAAATCAATCTTTGAGAAGAACTTAGCACCTTGCAACTGGTCGAACAAATCATCTATCTGAGGCAATGGATATTTTTTTTTGATGGTGACCTTTTTGAGCTGCCGATAATCAATACACATGCAAAGCGATCTGTCTTTCTTTCTGACAAAAAGAACCGGTGCGCCCTAAGGCGACACACTTGGCCGAATGAAATTCTTTTCTAATAGATCTTTCAATTGTTCTTTCAACTCTCTCAATTCTGCTGGCGCCATCCTGTAGGGTGGAATAGATATTGTCTGCGTACTGGCAATACATCAATCCCAAAATCGATCTCTCTATCTGGTGGAATCCCAGAAATCTTTTCCGGAAATACTTCAAGAAATTCATTCATAACAGGCACAAATTCGAAAGCAGGTACCTCTGAATTTGTGTCAGCAACCCGGACCAAATAATAGATGCACCCTTTGTTGATCATCTTTGAGGCCATAAGGTAGGAAATAAGACTACCTCATGGCACAACATTATTCCCCTCCCACTCGATAATTGGTTCATTAGGAAACTCGAGCCTCATAATTCTGGTTCGGCAGTCGAGTTTAGCGAAGCACGAATAGAGCCAAACCAACCCCATAGTTACATCAAAATCTACCATTTCTAACTCAATAAGATCAGTCGTGGTATCCCGACCATGCACCGTGGCAATACAATTCATATAGAGTCACTCGCCCCTAATAGAATCACCAACGGGAGTCCACACAGAGAACTGCTCGTGAAGTTTTTCGGGTTCTATCCCAAATCTTGAAGCAATAAATGTGACTCAACAGTCAGAATACCTGTGTGACAACATCCGGAGAAGCCTCCGCACTCTGGAGACCACTCAAAGCATAGAACCGATTGGGTCCCCCTTGACCCCATGCTCTACCCCTAGCTGCATCGCGCGCTGCTTGTGCGGGAGGGCGTGCTGAAGATATAGCGGCTGAAGAATTGGATGGCTGAGCAGTGCCCCTACCCGTGCTCTGTCTGGGTGCACGACAGTCTTGCTGAACATGGCCTCTCACTCCACACCTATAGCATACCGGGATATCCAAGTAACATGGCTAAGAATTAAACCTCCCACACTTAGGCACGAGGCCCTCCGTTGCTGCTGGAACCTTCTACCTGAACGGCTTGACTGATGGAACCTCCTGCTTTCTGAACGTGCTCGAAAGCGACCTCCCTACTGATAACTGTGGCCTCATGGCGGTGCACTGGCTGAGGACTGAGCATAGGACTGCGATGGCCCTGATGACCCTCTACCAAGGGCTGATCTCCCTTCTCCAACTAAACTCCCGGTGTTTCCCGCTAACCGGGCCCTACTACTACTCTCCCTCTCCATTCTTATCTTTAATTTCCTAGCTTCCGTAGCATGGGAAAATCCCACAATCTTCCCAGAGTTCATATCTGAATGTAGAGCAGCTGTATAAGCTTCACTAATAACCAAGGGACCAAGGCCCTGAACAAACCAACGAACTCTAGCCTCCATCATAGACACTATGTGAACAACATATTTGGACAAGCGCACGAACTCCATATGATACTCCCATCATAGACACTCATGTTGCCCAGCTTAAGGGCCTCAAAATCTGTTACGGGCTGCCATAAAGGCATTCACAAACTCATCCTACCTCGCCAGAGGGCTCCCCTCTCCACGGGAACTCTCCCACATCTCGAATCATGAATATGCCGCTCCCTTCAAACGATAGGAAGACAACTCAACCCCCTTTGACTCTGTATCCCCCCTAACTCTAAGGGTCTTATAGATCCCCATCAGAAATACCGGGACCGGAAGCTGGAGCTGGAGGTGGGTTAGGAATATCAGCGGGGGGAGGGGGGGGGGGGGGGGGGGGGGGGGATTTCAGCACCCTCCGCTGGAGTACGAATAAAAATAGTCTAGCCTGGAGTGGAGGAGTCAGGCTGATTTGTGGCCGGGGATTCATTCACACCCACACCATCAGCTGGAGAATTTATGGCCACTCCTGGGGTGGCATTGGCCTCTTGGCCGAGTCGGGCTCTCTTCTTGGGTGCCATTTACTGAAAATTAGAACAATGCACGAGTCAAAGGTAGACAACCTCACCTTTCACCATATCGCACGATATTTAATAGCAATAAAAGGGTACTTTCCTAAATGTCCATGCGGCTCCCTAATTATAGACGTGGTCGACAACACACCAATAAGAAAGGCTCTACTAGAGACGGCTCCGAGACGTCGTAGGACACTTTTAAAACCTGAGGCTCTGATACCAAGTTTGTCACGCCCCAATACCGAGGGACGAGACCGGCGCCTAACCGGATGAACTTGGTCAAGCGGGCCTGGTTTGCCTTTCCTACCCAACGCTTTACCCCATATTCATAGTATACATTATTCCATATGAAGTAGCAAATTAAAAATTGAGCATGGATTTACAACCTAAGTTCGTTTCATCCTTAACATTTTACCAGTTTATAATCCCAAAAACATACAAGTTACATACAACATTTCCAATGCGATCCACGATCGTGACTGAATACAATCGCCGCCCAAAATACACATATATATATATACAACCCACCTCATGTCTACGGAGCCTCTAAGAGTACTGGGAGTTTACATAGACTTGCCAGTAACAAGGCCCCGTCTATACCATTTACAACATAAGCAAAAGAGAATGATATAGTCCCCGCACGGCCCCGAGAGGAAATGGGGCTACCAGAACTGCTGAAGAGATGAAGAGGAGGAACTACTAACGGCGGAACGAGCTACCTTCTGTAGAACCACCTACATCCATATAAAAGATGTAGCTCCCCCGGCAAAAGGGACATTAGTACCATGGAATAGTAGTAGTATGTATGAACAAGCTTTACTTCAGGTAATGTCAAACAATACACAGATAGGGGACAGTCAAAGAAACCAAAAAAATACTGCACAGAGATAAAATAAACACAAGTGAGAGTTCCACAGTTTCTTATTTCAATCGTTCTCTTGTTGCGGCGCGTAACCTGATCCCATCTTACAATCATATTCCACCCTTATTCCTTCTGTTGCAGCGTGTAACCTGATCCCACCATACAATTATGTTGCGGCGTGCAACCTGATCCCACCTTATAATTACATTTGAGAGTAACATCAACGAACCAATTCAAACACAAGGATATTCATCATCAAGAATATACATTCGTAACAACCAAATAACCATGTGAAATCAAGGTCATAGTAATCTTTAACAAACGGTGAGTCATATACGACATACCATCAACATATAGTTCAATTAGATAAATCAACATTTCATTTCCATTACTTGCAGCACATCCTCTCATATCGATGTATTCAGCATTTATCAAGTTTTGCACATGATGGAATAAGAACAAAGAATCACATTTTTACAATCTCATATAGCATGGTGGCATGATTATCAACTAGGACAATCAGAGAACAGAATCATATGCCTCAACACATTAGAACAATCGATTCACATATGCATAAGCCAGAAACCCCTACCGAATGCTCGGACACCAACAAGGTGACTCTACGAAGATTAAAGTTAGCCATACATACCTTGAGACGAAATTTCTCCTTTAATATCTATTTTCAACCCACCGAACCTTATATTGCCTCCAATCTAGTTTATAAGATTCCATGTTTAGACCTCGAATTAGAAATCATGAACTCATTTAGGAATTTTACAAAACACCATGTGATTCCTTAGATCAGCTAGCCCCTTTTTAGTGAAAGATTTCCCTAGCTTACTTCCCTTTGCTAGATTATGGCAGATTATTCACATGTATGCAAGGTCTTAGGTTTTATTTTCTAGAACAAATTCACGTGTTATATTTTTAACCGAAACCTGATAATTTGGGGAAATGGGTGAAGACTTACCTCATATGGTGAAGACGATGACGACCACTCGATTACTTCCAGATTTGAGCAGAAATGGAGGACCAATTTAGGGAAGATGGGGACTTCTCTCACTAGAACACACTCTCAGTTCTCTCTATTTTAATCAGATAGCCTTTAAAGATTAAGGGGAGGGGTGTTTTATAAAACAGGGGTCGGGTTTTAAAATTAGAAATTAGAAGCCTTGAAGCAGGTATGCGGTCAGGAATGTGACCGCATTCCTGTTATGCGGTCCGCATACCTATCGTATAAGTGGCCTTTAGCAGGGCCAAAAAGAGAAGCAGACTGCCCAGGTATGCGACCATTATGCAGTCTGCATACTTGTTATGCGACCGCATAGTGCGTCGCATAACTCCCTCCGCAAAAATCAAGGTCTAAGGATGCGACAACTATGCGGCCCGCATTCGCAAAATGCGATCGCATTCTAGTCCGCATAGATGTCCTCAAACTGGACAGCAAACTGTCCAAGTATGCAACCACTATGCGGTCCGCATACCTGGTCTGCGATCGCATAGTGGACCGCGAACCTGCACAAATCTGGAAAATTTTATCTTTTAAATCCCGGGGTACTTTTTACTCCACAAGGGTCAGTTTCAAGGATTTCTAGAGTTATAACCACATGGGGACCCATTCGGTCATGGTTTTTAGACTTGAAATTTTATGGGTCTTTACAGATTCAGAAAGTGAGGGTTTGTTGGGAATTGAGTTGTGCACTTTAAGGTAAGTAACACTTCTAAACTTGTACTGAGGGTATTAATCCCTGGAATACGTGTCATATGGTTGGCGTTGGGTTGACGCACATTGTATACCGCCGAAATTGGAGGAGTCCGATTTCGAGGTCTGTGATGTGCTGAGCCTAAGCTCGAAGGGTTTGAAGTAAAGTCTGAATCTGTCCTAGAACATACACTTCGAGAAGGTACGTCGAGGACCCGTCACAACCTACCTCGATGCAGTACCAAATCGATGGCAATCAAGAAAAAGCGGGAAATTCCCAAGGACAGGTGGTTAAGACTGATAAGGTCTACAAGGGATAGTATAAATCTGTACTAGGCCGTTATACAGCTGTAACAATATTATACTTTATCATAATTAGAAATGTACCATATTAGGGTTTTCCCCTCCAATATAAAGGGGACCCCAATCCTTTGTAAAGGAACAATTTTGAAAGCTATAGAACATTCCACTTAGCTGTTATTGTTTAACGTGGTCAATATTTTTTCACAGCTTTATTGTTCTTTGTTCATTATTTTCCATTTATTGTTCTTAATCCACTTATATTGACCGACCTCGAGACTATCGAACTCGAGGCCCCTAGCCCTTTGATAACATTGGTTTGGCAATCATTTCTCCTTACGCTTATCATTTCTTGATTATTTACTAGTGTTGAAATAAATCACATATCTTTAGAACCACAAAAATAGTATAATTGATAAAACCATTTTTGAGGTAAACAGTTTGGCGCCCATTGTGGGGCCAAAGATACTATTGATTATTTTGGTGCTAGTGTACTGATAACACAAGTTATTCTTCACACTTTTTCTTGTCCAAAGATTTTTTGATTTCAGGTTAAAATATGTCTAATTCAGCAAACTCACCTGTAAATGACGGTCTTGGTTTCCATGGAAAAAATAGTGCAACGACTCCAAGGGCCGGCATGCCACCGCTAAACCCTGGGGCAGCACCAGCACCAAACCCTGTCGACGGTTCACATATTACTTTGCACGGTGATTTGGTTAGTGATAGAAGTGTACGCGGAGGGGACCAACCGCACACACAAGGGACCCAGGCTCGAGAAGAAATAGAACTTAGTATACAAGTAATCATCAAAATGTTGCAAGCACAGCTTGTTGCCATCGCTCAATTGCAGAGTCATCAAAAGACTCCGAGCACTGTAGAACCATAAATAGCTCTCCGAGTTGAGCTAGCCTTAGAAGATCGAGCAATAATGGGTCAGGAACTGACCTCGCCATCGTGAGGATGCTCGAGGAACTTAGTAAAAAGGCCGAGTATGGAGAAGGAAAGATAGAGGATAACAACAAGAAAGTAGAAACCTACAATTCTAGAGTCGATCAGATCCCGGGAGCAACTCTGATTTTGAAGGGAGTGACTTTGAAGAAGTTCGTGCAGAAGCCATTCCCACCAAGTGCAACTCCGGAGCCCATTCCGAAAAAGTTCAGGATGCCTGACATCCCAAAATACAGCGGGACCACAGATCCCAATGAGCATATTACAACACATAGTTCTGGTATAAAAGGTAATGATTTAAAGGACGATGAGATCGAGTCTGTCATGTTGAGGAAATTTGTAGAAACCTTATGCAAGGGGGACATGATGTGATATCATAACCTACCCCCGAATTTAATAGATTCGTTTGCCATATCGGAAGACTCATCTGTAAAGGCACATGCTGGTGCCATAAAAGTTGCTACAAGGAAGTCCGATGTGTTCAAAATCAAACAAAGAGTGAACGATATAATAAGGGAGTTTGTATCATTTTTCCAGATGGAGCGAATGAAATTACCATCGGTCTGCGATGACTGCGCAATGCAAGCCTTCATTCAGGGCTTGAATGAACGATGCTCGATAGCTTCGAAGCAGCTTAAGCAAAATTTGATCGAGTATCCCGCCGTAATTTGTGCTGATGTGCACAATAGGTATCAATCGAAAACCAGGGTCGATGACGACCCATTGGGAGCCCTCTCGGGCTCAGTATATCCAAGCAGGCTATTAGCAAAAGAATCAAAGAACGCAGAAAGGAGAGATACCAACCCTATTTGAAAGACAGAAGAAACACATCGAGGCGTAATATACCTCCAAACGGTCGAAGGACGGATCGAGGACAAAGTTCCCAGGGACTCATGAGAAAAATCGAGTTTGATAGGCACTCAGGACCATTGGAGGCAGCCCGATTGTCAGAATACAACTTCAACATTGATGCCTGAGACATCGAATTAGCCATAGGCAAGATTACAGATATCAGATGGCCCAAGCTCATGCAGTCAAATTCTTCCCAGAGGAACCCCAACTTAATATGCAAATACCATGGCACTCATGGTCATAGGAACGAATATTGCAGACAGCTTCGAGAAGAGGTATCCCGATTATTCAACGAAGGACACCTTCGAGAGTTCCTCAGCGACTGGGCCAAGAACCATTTTGGAGAGACATATGCAAATAGGAAGATCGAGCAAGAGGAGCCTCATCGTGTTATTCATATGATCATCTGAGGAATTGACGTCTCGCAGGGACCCATATTCAAATGAACAAAAATATCCATCATAAGGGAGAAACGATCTGGGGACTATATTCCCCAGGACACCCTCATATTTAGCGAGGAAGACATCGAGGCCCTATCTCATACTAATGATGATGCATTAGTAATCTCTATCATTTTAAATAAAATTCAAGTTAAACATGTGCTCGTGGATCCAGGTAGCTCGACCAATATAATTAGGTCGAGGGTCGTGGAGCAGCTCGGGTTGCTCGACCAAGTCATACCGGCCTCTCGGGTCCTGAATGTATTCAATATGGTTAGTGAAACAACGAATGAGGAAATCATCCTCCTATACAACGTGGCCGGAATAATACAAGACACCAAGTTTCATGTAATCGAATGTGACATGAGATACAATGCCTTGATGTGAAGGCCATGGATACACATCATGAGGGTAGTGCCATCAACTCTTCATCAAATGATGAAGTTCCCAACAAAGGATGGAGTAAAAACGATGTATGGAGAGCAGCATGTAGCTAAGGAAATGTTCACGGTGCACGACTTGGCACCAGTATCGGCCCCATCTACCTCGGAGAAGTCAAAAGAAAAACGTGTAGCTAAATAGCAATCACAAACCATACCCTTGGTTGATCCTGACGGACAGGTGATCGATGAACAGATGCTCGAGAATGGAGAATAAGACTTCCTCACCCCCCGAGCCTTCATTGCCCACAATGAATAAGATGCAACAAAGACCACTGTCGAAGAACTCGAGGAGGTAGTATTTATCGAGAATCTTTCAAAATGAAAGGTATTCGTGGGAACAGGACTAACCCCCGAACTCAGGAAAAAAATTATTTAGTTTCTTATTAATAACATTGATTTATTCGCTTGTTCCCATTTAGATATGACAGGGATCCACCCAGAGGTAACCACCCATTGACTAAGTGTCGATCCCAGGTTCAAACAGGTGAAGGAAAAAATGAGGCCTCAATCAGAGGTAAAGCATACATTCATCAAAGATGATGTAACTAAGCTTCTTAAAATTGGATCCATTAGGGAGGTAAAATACCCTAAATGGCTAGCTAACGTAGTAGTAGTCCCTAAAAAGGGAAATAAACTGAGAATGTATGTAGATTACAAAGATTTGAAAAAATCATGTGCTAAAGATTCTTTCCCATTGACCAACACTGATCGATTGATCGATGCCACGGCTGGCCACGAGATCCTCACTTTTCTCGACGCCTACTCCGGGAACAATCAAATTCAAATGAGCCCGGAGGACCAAGAAAAGACTTCGTTTATCACAAAGTATGGCACATTTGGCTGTAATGTAATGCCCTTCGGGCGAAATAATGCAGGAGCTACATGCCAACGCCTTGTTAATAAGATGTTCCAACATCAAATAGGCAAGTCTATGGAAGTTTACATTGATGACATGCTAGTTAAGTCCCTACACACAATTCACCATTTGACTCATTTATAGGCAACGTTTAATATTCTAAGAAGATACAACATGAAGCATAACACCGAGAAATGCGCTTTTTGAGTTGGCTCGGGCAAATTTTTGGGCTTCATGGGGTTAAACAGGGGGGATCAAGATCAACCACGACAGAATCAATGCCATCGAGAATATCACCGTGGTAAATAATGTGAAAACAGTACATGAACTTACCGGACGAATATCAGCCTTAAGCCAATTCATCTCGAGGTAATCATATCAGACACATCACTGTTTTTGCCTTCTCGAGAAGAAAAAAAACTCCAAGTGAATTCCGGAATTCCAATAGGCCTTGGAAAAATTAAAATGGTATCTCTCGAGCCCACATTTACTCTATTCCCTGAAGAAGGATGAAAAACTATACTTATATTTGTCTGTGTCTGAAGCTGCGGTAAGTGTCGTGTTAGTTCAAGATGAACAAGGTACACAATTCCCTATTTATTAGATTAGTCGAACCCTGGGAGATGCTGAAACCATGTATCCACTCTTAGAAAAATTATCTCTTGCATTAGTAAGTGCATCTAGGAAGTTAAAACCATACTTTCAATGTCATCATATATGTGTGTTAACTACATATCAACTTCGAAACATCTTGTATAAGCCCGAATTATTGGGCCGATTGGCCAAATGGGCCATCGAACTTGGAAGGTACGATATTGAATATCGACCTCGAACGGCTATCAAGTCTCAAATTTTGGCACACTTGGTGGCCGATTTTACGCATACCCTCGTGCCTGAAGTAAAAAACTCTTGTTAAAAACATTCACATCATTAGTGGTATGGACGCTCTTCACTGACGGTGCCTCGAATGTGAAAGGGTTTGGGCTCGGTATAGTTCTAAAACCTCCTACGGGTGGCATAATTAGGCAATCTATAAAAACTTTGAGGTTGACTAAAAATGAGGCCGAGTATGAGGCCATGATTGCAGATCTCGAACTAGCCAAGCGCCTAGCAGCAGAGGTCATCGAGGCAAAATGTGACTCTCTTTTGGTAGCTAACCATGTAAATGGAAGCTTCGAAGTTCGAGAAGACAGGACGCAAAGATACTTAGACAAGCTTCAAGTGACATTGATCACTTCAAAGAGTGGACCTTGGTCCACATACGTCGAGAATATAATAGCAAGGCCGATGCACTCACGAACTTTTGATCCTCGGTTAAAGAAGATGACATATCTCGGGGACTATCGTACAACTATCGAAGTCGGTGACCGAAGAAGGCCATGTAGAAATCAACTCAATGAGTCTAACATGGGATTGGAGAAACAAGTATATCGACTACCTGAAACATGGGAAGCTCCCCACGGACCCAAAAGAATCAAGGGCCCTTCGATCCAAAGCAGCTCGATTTTCACTCGATGAAAATGGAACATTGTATAAGAATACCTTCGATGGGCTGCTAGCAGTAAGCTTGGGTCAAGGGGACATCGACTATATGCTACGAGAAATCCACGAACGCACTTGTGGAAACCATTTCGGTGCTAATTCTTTAGTTCGAAAGGTAATCAGAGTAGGGTATTACTGGGATGGCATGGAAAAGGACACCAAGTAGTTCGTTCGAAGATGTAACAAATGCCAAATATCTGCACTGACGATACATCAACCCATTGAACAACTACACTTAGTTCTATCCCCGCGGCCATTCATGAAATGTGGGATGGATTTATCTTGTTTATCACTGACTACTTCTCGAAATGGGTAGAAGCGCAGGCCTTTGAGATGATAAGAGAAAAAGAAGTCATAGAATTCATATGGGACACATCATATTCCGATTCGGGATCCCCTCCGAGATTACATGTGATAATGGGACGCAGTTCATCGGCAGCAAGGTGACGAAATTCCTCGAGAAACATAAAATCAAAAGGATTCTATAGACGCCTTACCACCCAAGTGCAAATTGTCAAGCTGAGTTCACAAACAAAACTATCATTCAAAACATAAAGAAAAATTTAGAGAATGCGAAGAGGAAGTGGAGAGAAGTGCTGCCCGAAGTACTATGGGCATATCGAACATCTTCGAAGTCGATCACAAGGGAGACCTTGTTCTCTTTGGTATATGTGTCTGAGGCATTGATACCAGTCGAAGTAGGGGAACCAAGCGTCCGAATTCAAAAATAAAAGGCCATGAATACTGCCCTCGAGCTACTACATGAAAAGTACGAGGCTGCACAAGTTTGAATGGCTGCGCAAAAATAAAGGATCGAAAGGTACTACAACAGAAGAACGAACCTCCGCTACTTAGTTGTAAGTAAAGTCACCCCTAACACTCGAAACCCAAATGAAGGGAAGATAGGCCCTAGTTGGGAAGGACCGTACTGCGTCCTCGGAGTATTAGGAAAGGGTCCTACAAATTAGCACCATGGAAGGCGAGCAACTTCTAAGCAATTAGAACATATCGATACTCAAACGCTATTATTGCTAAGGCCTAACCTTCTCCCTTTTCGTTTATATTTCATACTAACTTGTAGCAGGTGTTCGATTGAGAGTAATACTCATACTTATAAGACCTGAAAAAAGGAATACCCCCGATATTAAGTCCATGGTTATATATTTGAACTTGTATGACTCCTAAAAAGGCATAACCTCGATATTAAGGCCGAGGTCATCTCACTCAGGACTAAAAGCTACGGCCAAATATAAAGACTACGTTCATATGAAAAGGCTACGACCGAGATGATGCGGCTCGCAGACGTCCGACTTCCGCCATAAAACTAAAGGCCTTTAAATACTTCAAAATACCTGGTTAAATCAGGCTACCCTCGGCATAACCAAAGGGGCTTCGACAATATCAGCTCCGAACAATCTAAAGGCGTCAAAATAATCAGCCTTCGAGAGAACCTCACGAGGTACTTAATTATCACCGCACATCAAATTGTAATCGAGGTTCATACCAATCGAACAATCAAAAAGTCGGAGGGATATAAAAACATGCCAAGGCATAAATATATTTTTAAAAGTCTTTACCCAGAATAGAGGAAAATTGTAGCCATTTTAGAGGTCGAATTGACCCAATCTAAAAATAGCCTAAGGGCCGATTTGTAAGAGCCTAAGGGCCGATATGTAAGCGCCTAACGGATGAATTGAAAGAGCCTAAGGGAAAAATTAAAAATAGCCTAAGGGCTGATGTCTGAAACCCTAAGGGCCAATACCTAAACTAACTTAAAGGCCGAAGCACACTGTGCTCGAGAACTCACCTAGTTTTAACTCGAAAGTCTCGGGCTAAATATTAGCGCGAGGTTCGGACCCTATGAAGTAATCTATTACCGATCGTTGATCGAACACAAAACCTAAGGGTTTTTTATCCTAAGTCCAACACATCGGAGTTGTCGTCAAAAACATCAAATATCAAAAGCAAAGTCAAACGAAAAATGGAAATTAACACAAAGACAAAGATCAAAGATGAAACAAAAAGGTACTTTTATATATCCAAATGGTGTTAACACAAATACATTTACAGAAGCTCTCACATGGAGCCCTTAGACAAAAAAGCAAAACAATAGAAGCCTAATCTTCTGTCGGTGCCTCTTCACCTTCGGGGACTTCATCTTTGTCTTCACCACTCTCCGATCCACTAACAGAATCCTTGTCGGGAATGATCAGTGTAGCCAAGTCTTCTTCTAAGTCTTTCACTTTCTCAATCTTGGCAGAAAGATCAAAACCTTTAGCGTGTACCTCCTCGAAAGCCTGCCTCCGAGATTCAAATCGAGCATGATCAAGAGCACGAGTTAGCCTAAGCTCGGCTTCAGTGAATACTTTCTTAGCCCGAGCATTTGCAGTAGCAGCATCAGTCTGATACAAAGACATGAGGGAATCTACTTAAGACTTGATTTTGGACAACTCGTCAGCTGATTTAGCATGAAGCTCCTTAGAATGGTGGCTTTCTCCCTTTGCACCTTAAAGTAGGTGCTCAGCCGAGGTCAGTTTCTCTCAAAGAATGTCCTTCTAGGGGGGTACCTCATTCATACGCTGCTTCAGTCGAATTGAGACATTAGAACACTAAAATGAGTATGTGTAAAACAAGCCCGCAAAGATTATGTTACATTTTCGATGAAATCAACCCGTTCTCGAGATGCCTCCTCTGAACGGGCTCAAAGGTACTTAAGTTCCCCCTCTTTTTTGGACATAAATGGCCCTGAGGTCATCTTGGTCCAGCGTGATCTTCCTAAGCTCGTCTTTGCATCGGGCATACTCTACCTGAGACTTGGACAAAGCCTGGTCACGAAGAAAGGAAGTTATATAGCCACATATTAAATCTCAGACATAGTTGTTAAAAGAAAAAATATATCTACTTTCGAAGCCTATCATCCTCTTCGAATATAAATGTGTCGCCGAGTCGGGGCCCTCTTCAATCCCAACAAGGAATTCCTTGAAGATATGATTCTCCTTGTGGGAAGCCCCCGCTTCAGGAGTCTTCATGTTCTAGGGATCCCGTATCTGCCCTTCAGAAAAGGATGGGCCTTCTGGAGAGTCACCCACGTCGACCACACCGAGTGGATCGATCAGGGCCTTCTCTTTTCTTCGAGGAGCTTCGGAGTTGGTTCCTTCGGGATCTTCGACCGAGTACTTTTCATCACAGGTGCATTCTGGTCATCAACCGGTTCGGGAACTGAGCCCGAGCTCCCTTTGGAGATCGTCGTAGCTCGAGATAGAACCACCTCGGCAGCTTTCAATGCAGTAACATTTGAAAGCACCGATGTTTTTTCCACAACGAGTTACTAACAAGAAGGCATCACCTTTACCCTCAGTCTCGTCTCCTTCTTCAACCTCAGCACAAAGGCTCACCGCAACTTTGTGAGTCGAAGCCACTGTGTTGGCCTTCGGCTTCCGAGGTTTGGCCTTTTTTGGTTTCGTGGACTCCGCCAGCATCTCCCTCTTTCTCCTGTTGTCCTTGGAGGGTTTTGGGATATCTACTTTGCCATGCGGGGGCGGCCTCATTGAAACGGCTTCCCCGAGGCCTACATAAGCCTAATAGCTTAAGTGTGCTAAGAGATATTTTCACTAAGAAATTCAAAAAATGACGGTAATAAAATCTCACCATGGTTTTTGGCCTCCCACCGGCCTCTGGCTAAGTCACACCTGATGCGCTCAGCATATGTGGAGGTGGAATCTAGTTGTTGAACCCAACTCGGGAGGTCCTTGACCTTACTGGGGTACCACTCGACGGCTGCACCATCAGAAGGGAGTTAGTTCAAAAGGAAGAAAAAATTTGGCTAACGAAGCATGTTAGATGAGTCGACACATACGGTTCATATTCCATTCCTCGGGGAATGGCATCTTCTCAGAAGGAATCAGGTCAGAGGTTCTGACTTGAATGAAGTGGCTCATCCATCCTTGGTCCTTGTCTTCATTGATGCTAGCGAAGAAAGACTTCGAAGATCGACGTTGTAGTTTAATCAAGCCACCTCAATATAAATGAGGGTTGTACAGTCTGATCAGATGGTCGAGGGTGAAAGGCATCCCCTCAACCATGTTCCAAAAGTACCTAATCAGGTAAATAATTGGCTAGAAGGAAAGATAGATTTGACTAAGTGTCACCTGATATTATCTACAAAAATCGAGGATCGCTAGATCTATCGGTGGGGAGGAGGTCTCTACATGATCTAAGGGGAATGGGTATGCGACCTCAACTTGTTCAACATCCCCCCAATGGCAATCAAGGTCCGGAGGTACACTCCTCAACACGAGGAGGTACTACCGTTTTGCTCTGAGACGAACGTGATGTTGAAAGAGCTTGCTCTTTTTGGGGAACTATCTTAGAAATTTTTGACATGTTTTGTTAAATTTCAGAATATCAAGAAGAAAACGTTTAAGAAATGAACGCAAAGGAAGAAAGGATGCATAGAAAATTTATTGAAGGTTTAATGGTGTTGTGGAAAGCAAAAGATTGAGGAGTGAAGGATTGGGGTATTTATAAGGGTCATCTAAGCGTGTTGTAGAAGTTAAAAGGGGGGCTAATAGTTGTTATCGTTTGGCGGGTTATTCGAGAAATGTGCAAACATGACCTCTACACAGGCTTATAGTCACACTCATCACTGGCCTCACCTGGCTGACGTCATGATGAGGATATGGAAGGTCAAGAACTCAAATCATTTCTTATTATTTCATTCTATGAAACCCGGGGACTATCTGTATACGGCTTAAATAGGAGGAGTCTGATTTCAAGGTATCTAGTGCACCGAGCCCGAGCTCGAAGGGTTCAAAGTAAAGTTTGAATCAATACCGGAACATACACTTTAAGAAGGTACGTCGAGGACCCATCACAACCTACCTCGAGGTAGTACCAAATCGGTGGCAGTCAAGAAAAAGCGAGAAATTCCCAAGGTCATGTGGTTATGACTGAAAAGGTCTGCAAGGGATAGTACAAACCCGTACTAGGCCATTAAATAGTTGTACCAATAGTAATCTTTGTCATAATTAGAAATGTACTATATTATGGTTTTCCCCCTCCTATATAAAGGGGACCCCAATCATTTGTAAAGGAACAATTTTCACTGCTATAGAAGATTCCACTTAGCTTTTATCGTTTAACGTGCTCAATATTTTTCTCAGCTTTATTGTTCTTCATTAATTGTTCCCCATTTATTGTTCTTCATTTATTTTTCTTAATCCACTACAATCAACCGACCTCGACTCCCTCGAGACTATCGAACTCGAGGCCCCCGGCCCTTTGACAACATTGGTTTGGAAATCATTTCTCCTTACTGGCACTTATCATTTTTTGATTATTTAGTAGTATTGAAATAAATCACATATCATTAGAAATACAAATCAAGTATAATTGTTAACACATTTTTCGAGGTAAACACGCATGCTAGGTGACAGGCGTGTGCGCTTGCATTGTGGGAATTTTGACTCGGTTGATTCCGTGGTAGTGTCTAGTTATCTAGTCCTTTTTATATCCATGTTATTCCTACATGTCAGAGTAATTGAGCGGTGATCCATGTTATAAATCATGGTTAGGGTATGTACTTAGTATGTTGGGACACACTGAGCTCAGTTATGTTGTTGAGTTATTTACTTAAGTTGCAGTTATGTACTCAATCATATTTATTCATTTGAATATCATATCTCGGTCTCGGTTATCATTTACTGTTGCAATATGTTATCATTTTTTTTGCTGAGAGGTATGAGATTTGTAAGCCCGTGAGACTAGAGATATTGATGATTGACTTGGGGCCTTTGAGCCGTATTGTAAGATATATTGGGGATCAGGCTGCATGCGCAACATCCCTTATTGGCTTAGTTATTGTTACAGGATCAAGATGCACGCCACAATAGGCCATATTGGTTTTATATTAGCGCGAGTGTAGGATGAGCCTTTCTGAAGTCTGACACACATGTAGTGAGCACAGATACTCATAGAGTGCAGAGTGATTTTGTGTGTTGAGTGGAAGTTTGACATAGATAGATTATCTGGGATTTTCACTGTGATGCATTACATTTGACATGTAAATTTGACATGTAGGAATAAGGATGTAACAATCCTCATGCTAGATTTACATGGTATACTTGATCAGTGTTTAACTTAAATTGTTGAACGTCAAAGCATGCCTAGATTTATGTACTATGTAGGAACTTAATATGGAAGTTCTCTGAGTTATTCCTGTCATTATCTTGTTATATATGTGTTGTTATTATTTTGATTCACAGTCCAGCCCAGCCAGTTGCAGCTGCTCAGCCCTTGGTTGATCCACCTATGATTGACCAGGAGTAGAATATGCTAGAGTAGTTTGGAGGCTTAGTTCTCTAGAATTCAATGGGGCCGAGTCGGAGACTGCATTTGATTTCATAGACACGTGTCGGCGGATCCTTCGCACAACGGGTATTTGAATACCAATGATTCCCATTTACTACTTTTTAGTTATCAGAGCAGCCTTCAGATAGTGGGAGGCCTATGAGTTAATCAGGCCAACCGGCACACACCACTTACGTGGCATGATTTCTCAGTTCTCTTCTAAGACAAGTTTGTTCCACGGACCTGCTGGGAGGAGTTCCCCAGGTAGTTTGAGTAGCTATGCCATGAGAGTATGTCAGTGACTCAATATGAGATGTGATTTTTTTAGTTGGTTCGTCACATGATATGGTTGGTTCCCATAGAGAAACGGAGAAATCGAGAGATATAAAGAGGATTAATAGGTTCGTTTATGGTCTCAGCTATGGATGGCGCTTCATCATGCCTCGGGGGATTACGTATGGTGCGAGGTGGTTGATATTTGTAGATGCCTAGATAAGGTTCGTCGTGAAGAGCTTGAGGAGATGGAGGCCCATAGGCCTCGTGCTTTCGACAGTGCCTCACATGGAGGGTAGTCCCACCACAACATGGGTTGTTCATATAGGCCCACTTTGATGGCTCGTTCGGTTTATCATTGTGCATCAGCTAGCCAATGTTCATGCAATGCTCATCCGATTCTATTGTCTCTTAGTGCCCTCCGATCTTAGAGTATATCCCGTGCTATATCAGTTCAAGGTTCATCGGTAGCAGGTCTTTATAGTAATTATTTTGGTTATCGAGGTCTTGTTCAGTCCTTGCAACCATTGATGGATAAGAGTTTCTTCGAGTATGGAGAGTATGGAGATATGTGGAAGTATTGTCCCCGTCTTTTGGGAGGTCTAGTTTAGTAGAGATCCCAGGTTATGACTTCCGCACCATTTACTTCACCACTCGCTCAACCATTTAGAGGTGGGGCCCAGGCAGCTAGAGGTCGTACTAGGTCGATCCGGTGGTGGTCATGCTCGATGCTAATTTTTCCCACCATCACAAAGGTAGGTGCTTCAGACGTATGATCATATGTATTGTTTTGGGGTGCCCAGGGATGCTTCCATATTATTTGACCCTAGTTCCACTTATTCATATGTATCATCATATTTTGGTCGTTATTTGGATATGCCCAGTGATTTCTTAGTTACACATGTTCATGTGTTTATCCGGTGGGTGATTATAGACCACATATATTTGTCGTGTGTTGTGACTATTGGAGAATTATATAAGAGGGTTGATCTCTTACTGCCTAATATTGTTGATTTTGAGGTGATTATAGGCATGGATTAGTTGTCACCTTGTCGTGCTATTTTGGATTGTCACGCTAAGACCATGTCACTAGGGATGCCGTGATTGCCTACGATTGAGTGGTGAGGTTCTGTAGACTATGTTCCTAGTATGGTGATCTCTTATTTGAAAGCATAACGAATGATTGCGAAGGGTTGTTTGGCATATCTTTCCTTTATAAGAGATGATGGTGCTGATACTCCTACTATTGAGTATGTTCCGGTGGTGAGACTTTCCAGATGTGTATTCTGCAGACCTGCCAGGCATGCCACCCGACAGGGATCTTGGTTTTGGTAATTAGTTAGTGTCAGGTACCCGTCACATTTCTATCCCTCTATATCGTATGACACAAGCAAAGTTGAAGGAATTAAAATAGCAGTGTATACGGCTAAAATCGGGTAGCCCGATTTTTAGGCCGCTATGACACTCTATGCCCGGCCTCGAGAAGCTCGAAGTAGAATTCGAAGTTTCACCCCAAGGTGCATCCCTCGAGGAAGCATATCGAAGGTTCACGGTGGTAAACCTCAGTGCAATACAAATCAATGATCGTCATGGAAAGGCGGGAAATTCTCAAGGACGCATGGCTAGAGCTGATCATATCTGCATGAATAGTACAAGTCGGTACTGAGCCATTATATAGCTTTACCAATAACATTTCCTTGTCATGATTAGCGCGAGGTTCGGACCCTAAATAGTTTGGCGCCCACCGTGGGGCTAAAAACAATAATGATTGTTTTAGTGCTGGTTTTCTGAAAACACAAGTTATTCTTCACACTTTTTCTTCTCCGAGAATCTTTGATTTCAGGTAAAAAATGTCTAACTCAGTGAATGCACATGAGAACAATGGCCTTGAGGCCCATGGAGAGAACAGTGCAGCAGCCCCAATCACCGGTGTACCACCGCAAAATTCTGGGGTAGTACCAGCGCCACTCCCCATCAATATGGCTTCTCGTAATGTTGTGTATATCGATGTAGGCTCTGATACAAACAGAAGTTTACGCAAAGGTGACCAACATGAAGCGCAGAAAACTCTAGCTCGAGAAGAAAGATAAGTTAGCCTACAAGTCATTTTTGAGATGTTACAAGCACAACAAGTGGCTATTGCTCAATTGCAGAGCCAGCAAAAAACTCCAAGCACAACAGCACCAGAAACAGCTCCTCGAGTCGAGCAGATGCCAGAAAGATCAAGCAATAATGGGTGAGCAGGACACCCCGCTATTATGAAGATGCTCGAGGACCTCGCCAAAAGAATTGAATCCAGAGAAAAAAAGATAGAACCTAACAACGAAAAAGTAGAAACTTATAAATCGAGGGTCAATCAGATGCCGGGTGCAACGCTAATTTTGAACGGGGTAGATTCGAAGAAGTTCGTGCAACAACCATTTCCATCGAGTGCGGCTCCGAAGCCCATTCCAAAGAAGTTCAGGATGCCCGATATCAAGAAATACAACGGAACCACGGACCCCAATGAGCATATTACCACTTACACTTGTGGTATAAAAGGGACCGATTTAAAGGATGACGAGATTGAGTCCGTTTTATTAAAAAAAAAAACTGGAGAAACACTGTCGAAGGGGACCATGATGTGGTATTATAACTTACCCCGAATTCGATAGATTCGTTTCCCTTATTAGCAGACTCTTTTGTGAAGGCACACGCCAGTGCCATCAAGGTTGCTACAAGAAAGTCTGACGTCTTCAAAATTAAAAAAAGGGAGAAAGAGATGTTAAGGGAGTTTGTATCACACTTTTAGATGTAGCGGATGGAATTACCACCAGTCTCCGATGAGTGGGCAGTACATGCCTTCACTTAGGGCCTGAACTACTGAAGCTTAATAACTTAGAAGCAGCTGAAGTAAAATTTGGTCGAACACCCCGTTGTAACTTGGGCGGATGTACGCAATAGGTATCAATCGAAGATCAGGGTCGAGGACGACCAATTAGGAGCCCCCTCGGGATCATTATACCCAAGAAGGCTCTTGGCAAACGAGTATAGGTTTACAGAAAGGGAATCGTGACAAAAGAATGAAATATACCAACCGTGTGTAGAAGATTGAAGAAATGCCTCAAGGAGAAACATACCCTGCAGCGATCGAGGCCAAAGTTCACGGGGACTCATGAGCAAAATCGGGTTAGATAGGCACACTGGGCCGGTAGAGGTGCCTGGATTATCTAAGTACAACTTCAAAATCGATGTCTGAGACATCGTATCAGCCGTAGGTAAGATCAAAGATACCAGGTGGCCAAAACCCATATTGTCATATCATTCACAAAGAAACCCCAACTTAATATGCAAATATCATGGCACTCACGATCATAGCACCCAAGATTGGAGACAACTTCGAGAAGAGGTAGCCCGACTAATCAGTGAAGGGCATATTCGAGAGTTCCTTAGCGACCGAGCTAAGAACCAGTTTCGGGAAAGAGAGACGAACAGAAAAAACAAACCGAAAGAACTTCACCAAATCATGCACATGATCGTAGGAGGAGTCGACATACCACGGGGACCCGTTTTCAAACGAATAAAAGTATCCATCACCAGGGAAAAGCAAACTCGAAGCTACATACCGGAAGATGATCTATCATTCACTGAAGAGGACATCGGGACCTTGTCTAATCCCCTTAATGATGCACCGGTAATTTCTTTCCTTTTGAATAAATTTCAAATTAAACATGTGGTTGTGGACCCAAGTAGCTCGGCCAACATAATCAAGTCGAGGGTGGTTTAGCAGCTCGGACTTCTCGATCAGATCGTGCCAGCCTCTCGAGTCCTTAATGGATTCAATATGGCGAGCGAGACGACAAAAGGGGAAATCATCCTCCCACTCACCGTGGCCGGTACAATTCAAGACACCAACTTTCATGTCATCGAAGGTGACATAAGATGTAATGTCTTACTCGAAAGGCCGTGGATACACAGTATGAGAGAGGTGTCGTCAACCCTTCATAAAATGATGAAGTTTCCTATGAAGGACGGAGTAAAAACACTGTATGGGGAGCAGCATGCAGCAATAGAGATGCTCGCGGTGCATGACGTGGCACCGACATCGACACCCTCTACCTCAAAAGAGCCAAAAGACAAGCAAACAACGAAGTAGCAAACATGACCTACATTCTCGGATGCACCCGAATGAGTGAATAAAGGACCATGACGCATTCTCTGAGCAACCAATTGTAGCATATTAAAGCTCGAACCCTATCATTGCTAAGGTAAAACCCTCTACCTTTTCATTTATGTTTTATACTAACTTATTGCGGGTGTTCGATTGAGTGGAGTCGAAGCACCCTCCAGCTTGAAGACCTTGGGGTTTAAAGCATGTTTTGCACTCTTTTTCCCTTAGATTGGGTTTTATTCCAAATGGTTTTTACTTGCAAGGTTTTTAATGAGGCAACACCTATATGCTACCTAAGGAAAACTGAACAAATATTCAAGGCTTCTTTTCAATCAACCTCGAATACTGGGGGGAAGCACCCTTGGAGGCTACCCTTTCGAAGAAAGCAAGTTATGTCGAAGAAGGCCTCAACAGACCAATGTTGTAATGGACCAAACAGTCAAACGAGCCATGTTCATGTAGAGTAGTCGATCCCTTGAAGGAAAAAACATCTACACATGTGTCAAGTATTCAAAGAAGCATTCTTAGTCATCAAAATACTTTGTGCCTCAAAAGAATAATACTATTCTCACTAAACGACTCAAGGGTCAAATACTTTCGAACACTCGAGGACTGTCATCAACAGCCAGCTTATCGAGTCATCAAAGACTCAAATTTATAAGACCTCAATGAGGCAACTTCGATCTAGTAAGCCCTCCATGAGGCGGCATCAAATTTATAAGACCTCAACGAGGCAACTTCGAGCCAGTAATCCTCCCATGAGGCGACGTCAAACTTATAAGACCTCAAAAAGGCATAACCCCGATATTAGGGCCAAGGCTATATATCCGAATTTGTAAGACCCCTAAAAAGCATACACTCAATATAGATTCGGAGGTCACCTCACCTAGGGAATAGAGACTACGGTAATATCGAAAAGGCTCAGACCGAATTAACGTGGCTCATAATATCTAACGGCCGCCATAAAACTAAAAGCCTTCAAATACTTCGAGAATACTTTGAAAAGAACTGGTTAATCAGGCTACCCTCGGCATTAGCAAAACTGCTTCGATTATACCAGCTTGAAGCAATAAAAAGGCTTCGAAACAATCAGCCTTCAACAAAAAGGCTTCAAAATCAGCCTTCAAACGAACCTCCCGAGGTACTCAACCATCGTCACATATTGACTCATAATCGGGGTTCTTGTATGAGCCATCGAAGAGTCAGACAAACACAAAAAATTCCAAAGCATAATGAAAACTTCAAAAGTCTTTAGCCAAAATGAGGGAAAACTATAGCCATACTAGAGGTTGCATCGACCCAATCTAAAAAGAGCCTAAGGGCCAATGCGTATAATCCTAAGGGCCAGCCTAAAGAGCCTCAGGTCCAACATAAAGAGCCTCAGGGAAAATCTAAAGAGCCTCGAGGCCGATCCACGGAGCCGCAGGGCCGCGATAAAGAGCCTAAGAGCCAATATATTGAAAACCTAAGGGTCGATGAGCCCGATTCAAAACTTGATTCGGGGGACCGAGCCCTAAATGGTCAGCTGTTATCATTTACTCATCAAGGACAACCTAAGGGTTGTTTTCTCAAAGTCCAACATATCGAATTAATTATCGGCAAGTATCAAAACTCAAAACATAAGCAAAGACACGAGCAACTGGAAATTTATATAAAGGGAAAACCGAGAGGTTTCTTTTTTATATCTAATGGTACAAAGATACAACACCCCCATGGGAAGCCCCTTATACAAACAAATAATGAAAGACCTAGTCTATCTTCGGGGACATAGTCCCCCCACCCATTCGGAGGTTATGACTTTGTCAGCCCTTCGGGACCAGTTCCCTCAACGGCCTTTTCCTCATTATCTTCAAACGTCAGCATCGACATCAATAGAAAAGAATAACTTGGCATCGATCTCATCCTCTTTGGCCTTCTTTACATCCTCCGAGAGATCGAAGCACTTAGCATGAATATCTTCAAGGGTTTTCCTCCGAGATCTGCATCAGGCATACTCATTTTTCCTCCTCTCTCTATTAGAATCCCCCTCAGCTTCATATGAACTTCCGCAACATATTTTGGATAGATGGCCACCTTCTTATCACCCTTTGCTCGGACCTCCTCGGCTTTAGCCGAAGCTTCCACAACTTCGGCCTTCATTTTCAAAAGATTTTTCTCAAGCTTAGCATTTCTGCTCCTCTGGTGGAGTTTCATTCTCGAGCATTACCAAGTTGTATCTAGAGGTCGGAGGCCTTAGCCAAAGCATTTCTTTTGGCCGAAACATGATCATCTATCTGTGCCTTCAATTCGTTGCATTCAGAATTGACCTGGTTGACTTTGCCTCGAAGGCGTCCCAGCGTCTCTGTATTCCTCTGCAACTGAGATACCGATATGTTAGCTTCCAAATATGTCAGAAGAAGTATGTCTTCCCTTAAAATAGAGGTTATCTGTCTCTTGAGGTTTCCTTCGTAATCATAACTTCAGTTCACTTCCAATCAAATATGCATCAACTCTCCTTCTTGTCACGAAGGAGCCTGAGAGATTTCTCCCCATTTAAGGCATTACGCAACTTGGCCTCACAATGAAGCATCTCAGACTTGAGTTTATCGAAGGCCAGTGAGAAACAATGTTCAGTTTAAAATTAGGTGGTACGAAGTTAGAAAAGTTATAATGACTTCAAAACTCACCATAGAGCAAAGTCACTGAGATTCCTCGAAGGTCGATTTCGCATCTACCAGTTCGGTCTCATCTTCCCCAGTAAAGAAACACGGGGCGCTCTGATTAGGCAGAGGAACGTCGGAGCTTGTTTCCTCTGGAGTACTCCCCGACATCCGAGACTAGCTGCTAGATCGGGTAATGAAGGACCTTCGCCCCTCCTCTCTTATGAAACCTCTCCATCGAGGTTGGGGTCCTTGAGCCTAGCAGGCTCAACAACCTCGGGAGGCCTCCTGGTTCGAGCCATCGACATAGATCTTTCCTCTTCACACATGTTTCCATCCACAGATCGACCAATGAATATAAGGTCTTCGTCACTGGATGCATCCTCCCCACGCCCCCGGGCAGGTAATTCTTTGCTATACATATCCTCATCCTCCGAGGATCCTTTTCTCTTATTGTCTTTTTCTGTCATGGAAGTCGAAGGCCCTTCCTCCTCCTCGAAAGGGGATGGTCTCGCTTCAGAAGACTTGCCAATCCCTGAAACCAAGAAATTAGTGTACGTAAAGGAAATCACTTCTCGAGAAAAAGGACTACATAGCACATACCATGGTGCTTAGCCCCCCATTTGCTTTTCAAAAAGTCTCGCCACTTGCGCCCATCATAAGTCGAAGAGGCCGCCAGTTTGCGGGCCCTGCCCCCAATATTGGGGACCTCATTTGGCATCCACGGGATCGCTGCATAGAAAGAAAGAAAATGTTCTTACGGAGTCTACCTCCACCGAAAACAAAAATAATAAAGTACATGTCACTTAGGCTTGAAATTCCATTTCTCAGAAAAGGGCAGGAACTCCGCAGGAATGATATAATAGTCCTCACTTGAACAAACCAACTCATCCACCCTTGATCTATGTCCTCGTCATCACTAGTAATAAAGGGATTGGTGGATTGGCTTCCTAGTGTAATAAGAACTCGATAATGCAAAGGCTGATACAATCTAAAGAGGTGACTAAGAGTGAACTCGAGCTTACCCTTTTCGGTGAAAAGCCTCATCATCATCACGATATGCAAGAAAGATGGATGGATCTGAGCTACAATAACTCGATATCATTGAAAACAATCAAGCACGATTCGGTCGAGAGGACCCAACATAAAAGGGTATGTATACACATTCAAAAACCGCTCTACATGGGCCACAATATCTTCTTCCCGGGAGGGTACCTGCAGCATCACCTTTTCTCCCCATCCACAGTCTCTCCTCACATCTTCGATGTGTATCTCTTCTACTGATCTAATGAACCCCGATGCATGTTCTCGATGGCCCAGAACATTGAGACGTTTCTCTATCATAAAGTTTTTCATCGAGACAAATCAGTTCGAGGTTAGTTCGCCAAACGCCGGCAGTGTACCACCGACCGGGCGGGAAGCAGAGGAGGGACTTCCTTCTTTCTGTTGAGCGGATGTATACATAGTATCCATAACTCCTTCAAAGCAAGGAAGGGAGGTGAAAGCCCCGGCCAAAGTTTCAAACTGAGATGGCAGAAGAAATGATGCAAGAAAGAATTCTATAGAGAAAGATAATTGCGCAAAGCAGTAAAGCTCCTAATGCAAGAGAAAGCAAGCATATAAATGAAGAGCGATGACTATTCATTAAATTTGATATCCAATCAGCTCTGACGAGGTAATTATGACATTTGGGAAAATGTACCAACAGGGCCACTTCCGTCACTTCACGGTCATGTCATAATAATGATGTCACCACATAGTGTTCGAGGGATTGAGGAGTCAAATAGATTCCTTACCAACCCCATCTAGAGAAAGCATGTGTTCGAAATAAGAGCAGCCCAATCTCAAGGGTCCCTATTACTCAAACATCGATCTCAAAAGAGTTAAATTAAAGTTCGAGCTCAACTTTTGCATAAACACTAAAAGTCAAAAGTTTGAATATATTGAACGAGAAAATCCTTTGCATTCCAAAAATATATTTACAAAGGTGAATTTACAAAACTCCCACGCGGAGCCCACATACAAAAGAAGACGAAGTAAAAAGAATAAATGTTGCCTAGTCTTCATCGTCGCTGCTCCCCGAGCCTCTTGACGATCCCTCGTTCGAAGTGGTCGGAGAAGCGAAATCCTCTTCCAAGGCCTTCACTTCTTTGATCTCGGTAGAGAGGTAGAAACCCTTGGCGAGCACTTCCTCGAAGGCCTTCCTTCGAGCCTCTAATCTAGCACGACCAAGGGCACGGGTCAACCTAATCTCAGTTTCTTCAGAGATCTCTTTGGCTTGAGCATTCGCTGCGGCTGCAACTTCCCGATATGAGATCAAGAGTGCGTCATTTTAAAACTTGGTCGTGGATAGCGCGATAGCCGATTCATCATGAAATGCCTTATACTTGTCAGCCTCCTATCTAGAAACTTGAAGAAGACACTTAGTGGAGGTCAGCTCCTCCTGAAGAGTACCACTCTCCGAGGTCATGCTATCCTGAAGCTTCCCTACTAAGTCATCCTTTCGCTCAATCCTACTTGGATGACACTCAACTCTACTTCCTTTCGAACGAATAGAGGCTTTAGCTCATTTGACTCCGATGTGAGTTTCTCGGACTCCTCCTCACGATGGTTCATTTCATCTCATAGCTTAGAGACCGCCTGGTCATACATCAGCGTGACCTGCAACACAAAGGGAAGAAGTTAGAAAAACAAAAACCAAGGTTCGAAGCTTAAGTATTATGTCAAGAAAATACCCATTTTTGGAGTTTCGTAGCCTCCTTGAGAATAACTGGGCCGTCGAGATCGAGCTCCTCTTCAACACCAGCGAAAAAATCTCCAAATGCATCGTTCTCTCCCTACGATGCCCCCACACCGGGAGTCTCCCTATTCTGGGCATCTTTTATTTGCCCAGGAGAGAACGATGGGCCTGATGGAGGATCTCCTATGGCATCAACCTCTATCGGGGCTTCCTCTCGCCCTCGAAGGGTCTTAAAGTTGGGTCCTCCGAATTCGCCAACCATGTACTCATCAGCACAAGTTGTATCTTGTTCAATGGTCAGCTCGGGGACTGCATTCAAACCCTCCTCGAGGGTTTCCTCGGTTCGAGGTGGGACCATATCGGCCACCTCTGACTCGACAATCTTCTGCCCAACAACCTTTGAAGCATTGGCGCTTTATTTTTCCTTAAGTATCAGCAGGAAATCATCATCGTCTTCATCTTTGGCATTAATATTCTCAGCAGCCGCCGGAGTTAGGACCGTTGAATGATCCCTATGCTTTCGAGCCTTAGCTCTCTTTGGTTTTGGGGACTCCGCCGACATCTCTTTCTTTATCTTTTTGCCCGTGGCATGTTTTTGCGTCTCCTATTCGCCAGGAAGAGGCGATCTCATTGTAACGGCTTCCCCGAGGCCTGCACAAGGGAAAAATATCAAACATACTACCAAGAAATCTATTTATTAATAATTTGGAAGTGTCAGTGGTGAGGGAGTACCATGATTTCCAGCCTCCCATCGAGCCTTGTCCAAGTCACGCCAAATGCGCTTGTCATAAGAGGAGGTGGGGTCTAAGAGTTTAACCCGGCCTGTGAGGTCCTTGACCGTGCCGGGGAACCAGAAGGTGGTTGTGCAACCAAAAGGGTATCAATTCAAGAAAGAAAGGACTTAATTCAAAGGGGTAAAAGAGGGCATTAAGATGATAAAACATGCTCAGGGTAAAGACACACACATCTCATATTCCATTTCCCAGGGAATGGCATCATTTTGGCAGGGATGATGTCCAAAGTCTTGACTCGAACGAAGCGGCTTATCCACCCCCGGTCTTTATCTTCATGGATGTTGGCAAAAACTTCTTTGGTATACGACACTGTAGTTTTACTAGGCCCCCTCTATAGAGACGAGGGATATACAATATAATCAGATGATCTAGGGTGAAAGGCTTCCCCTCGACCATGTTAGATAAATATCTAATAAAATAGACAATTCTATTAAAATAAGGATAAATTTTACCAAGCGTCACTCGTTGTCGGAAAATATCGAGGATTACAGGGTCTATTGGGGGAATGAAGAATCTACGGGACTTAAGGTGAAAAGATTCGTATACACGCTGAGGAAACCAACTTTATGTGTAATTATATCCTCTTCCGGTGAAGGGATTTCCACTTGCACCGCC